>PVJS01003657.1:16190-74212 GCA_004027185.1 Glis glis
GGGGATTGAACCCAGGGGCGTTCTACCTCTGTGCTACGCCCCTGGCCCTATTTTTTTTTATACTTTATTTTGAAACCGGGTCTCACGAAGTTGTGGAGGGTCTCACTGATAGAGAGAGAGAGAGAGAGAGAGATGAGGCTGGCTGCGAACCTGGATCCTCCGGTCTCCGCCTCCCAAAGTACTGGGATTACAAGCGTGCACCACCACGCCCGGCTAAGTCTTTTGATTTTGAAATCCTTCAGCCCAACTGCTCTGTAAATAATTGATACCCTAACCTTCCCAAGAAGGGGTTTCCATTGGTAAAAAAAGAAAAAAAAAGAGCCCATGGATGCCAGTTACTCCTTAGTGTGTCAAGTGACAAAATGAAGCTCTTCAGGCCCGTGAAGAGGAAGGCTCCTTAGGAGCAGCGTACAGTGGGCACGGTTCCTGGGAAAGGAGGGACTCAGCATCTGGTGCTCAGAAACTTGGGTGGAGATGAGCAGTCTGCTACAGGGAGGCAACTGCTCAGCCCCCCGGCTCAAAGGGTCCTTCATCTCAGTTAGTGCACTCTCCAATTGAGTGCCGGACACCCTTCCCAGCCTAATTTCATGACCCTCTCTGCTTGGATACATTCAGTGATGGGGACTCACTACTCCCAAGACCACTCATCTCAGCGAACGGCTTATGCTTCTTGGTTTAAAGATAAACATCCCTAGACTCTGGCCAGGCCTCCTTCAGTGTGGTTCTAAATGCCTTTGCCACGCTGGGACCTCAGTTCCTCCAAGCGCATCCTGACCATGACTTCTGTGTGTAGTCCAGCCCCCACAAAGGAGAGGAACACGTTTCTGGACCTATGTCTATAGATCAGGTCATTAGCAAAGTCAGGGGAACCTCCCCAGATGGCCCCCTGGATGGGCTCAGAAAGGCACTGGGAGGCCCCACGGAGCTAGGACTCCCCCGAACTCCTGCAGGGCTGGAGGAGGAGACAGGGTGAGCTGAGATGAGCAGGCTGTGGAGGCGCCCAGGAGATGGACATGGTGGTCCCCAGGCAGAGGAGAGAGTCAATACTGATGAGAGGAAGGGGGACAAGTCCAGGAGAGCTCGGGTCCTGTGATCTCCACTAGCCAGGAAGGGAATATTGGGGGCGTGGAGGGTACTTGCTGTCGCGGTGGCCCAATTCAGCATGGCCCCGGGGGCCTGGCTGTTCCTGGACCCCGTTACCACAGCCTGTCACATTGCTCCAGAAATAGTCCCAGGTTATCGCGAGGCCATCCGAGTGATGTATAAATAAACCCAGACCCGGAGGAGGGACACTCCGCTGTGGGCGATGCAGGGCAGACTCAGAGTTGGCAGGGGGTGCTCTGTGCCAGGCATCAGGCGGGCAACCTCGAGGTCCCCAAGGCACCATCTTGCCCTCCAGGGTCACCCTGCCCCCTCCTCCCAGCCCTGCCCCTCCTCAGACATGCCTCTGGGGCTGCCTCTCTGTCCCTGCAGGTGGGCCACAGGAAGCTGAAGGGAAACTTAGAACATTCCTCCATTTTCTATGACTTTAATTCTGACTCCATTTCCTAGGGTGGCAGACACTTAAGCCTTGTTATTTTCTAGATCTTTCCCTCAGTTTTCCCGGAGGTGCCAGAGCATGTAGCACCATGGTGTTCAGGAGAACCCTATCTCTTGAGCTTTGCTCTACACAGACAGTGGCTGACAGACCCCATTCCTGGCCACTTGGGCCTTCCGCGCCTGGTGGGAGACACGGACCCCACAAAGCTCTCTGTGGTCCTGTCCAGATGTGTCCCCATAGACATTCTTTTCTGAGCCACCCATCCACCACCGCTTCTTTCTGGAACCTTCTGTGTTTCTGCCCATCACTCCTCCTCCATTTCTTTCTAGTCTGGGGAAGTCTGGCTCCTTTTCTGTTTTCTCCTGAGCACTGAGATTATACCAGAATGCCTTTCGTTCTCCCAGGAGTGTTTGAAAACCCCAGCCAGAAAGATGGTTACATTTCCCTGCCCTCCTTTGAGGCTTTGAACAGTAATCAGAGGAGGAAGGAGAGAAAAAAGGGGAAAAAATATATATGCTAGAAGAATTTAAAAGAGCAGAGGTTAATAGATCCTATAGTATTCTACTACATAGACAAACCATTCAATTCTCTCAAAAAATACTGGGCAATGTTACTAAGCTCTCCCTTTTTTGTGGTGCTGGGGATTGAACCCAGGAGCATTCTATCTCTGAGCTACACCTCCAGTCCTCTTTTATTTTTCATTTTGAAACAGGGTCTTGCTCAGCTGCTTAGAATCTTGCTAAGTTGCTGAGGCTGGTCTTGAGCCTCTGTTCCTCCTATTTCAGCCTCCCAAGTACTGGGATTACAGGCGTGCGCCACCCACCTGGCTACTAAACCCATTTTATAAGTGAGAAAACTGAGGCTCGTAGAGATAGGTGGCATGCTCACGCCCAAGGTCTAGTGCCCACTCTGTCTCCACCATGCACCTGCCTCAGCCTAGTATGCTGCACCATCCTCTTGGGCCACGGGCATCAGGCAGGTGCCCCTTGCCCCCCCCCCCAGATGGTGGCTGTGGGTTGGCATTGCTTGCCTTCATTTCCCCATATAAGCTTCCTGAGCCTTCCATCCCATCCCTTGCAGCCAGGTGGTGGTGGGGACAGCAGCTAAGCCATTTGGGGCTAGGCTTTGGAGCGGCGCTGACCCCTCCCTCGGGGGTCAGGGGCCATAGTCCTGCATACACAGCCCTTTTCTCAATGAGCCCCTCTCACCCCCAGCTCACGGGGTGAGTTTGCTGCTCTGGATTTAAAGCCGCCCAGGATCCCATAGCACCCCCAGTCCTGCCAGGGCTCCTGAGGGCAGGCTGTGGCCAGGATAGCACATCCCCAGCCTGGAAGGAGTAGCCTTCCCACCTCCCATTTCTGTCTTGCCTGGGCAGGGGGTGTCTGGGAGTGGGGTTTCAGGGGCTCAGCTCATACCCTGGGAGCAGCCCAAGGGGGTCCCTGCAAGCGGCCAGGAGGCTATGGCCATGCACCATTTGTACTATGACTTCCTCAGTCGTTTTCCCTATAAATCAATGGGTTTTTAAAAAACTTGGCCTCGCCCTAAACAATAGTAGCTACACTCTCACAGATGTGATATGCTAGCTTTATCATTTTAAATATATATTAAGTTCTCTTTTAAAAAGTGTAACTATTGAGCTGGGAGTGGTGGTGCATGCCTGTAATCTCAGTACTTGGGAGGCTGAGACAGAAGGGTTGCAGGTTCGAGGCCAGCCTCAGCAACTCAGCAAGACCCAGTTTCAAAATTAAAACATAAATAAAAAGAGATGGGGGTGTATCTCAGAAGTAGAACACCCCTGTGTTCAATCCCCAGTTCCAAAAAAAGGTATTATTATTAAGATAAATAAAAAATGTTCAACCATGTACCACCCAAAGTCCAGGCCACCGTGTGGGTGTGGGACGTGTTTGTTGCATTCCGGGAGCCCCGGGGTCTGTCTAAGGCTTCCATACCCAGACAGTGAAGCTGAGGCTTGGAGAGCGTGAGACCACATCGTGGTGCCCGGGGAACCCAGTGCTGTGTGGGGCTGGCAGCCAGGTGCGCTACCACGGAGGGGCGGCCTGGTGAAGGGCCTTCCCCGGGCTGGGGAGATGTGATGCTGGGCCCCCAGCTCCGCCCATTCCAGCTCTGTCGCTTGTACTTGTCACTTGGCCTCTTGGAGCCCTGGGTTCCTCCTCTCTACCTTAGGACAGTAACCCTACCTGACCCCTGGACAGCACTGTGACATTCATCTGCAGAATGTCTGCCATGGGTCCAGTGCAGCCTCGTGTGGCTCCGCCCCGGCCTGGGGACTGTGTCTGAACATGGCTGCCAGCACCAGCCTGGGTGTCCCTGTGGGCCCTGCCCGCCATGACCCAGCTCAGGAAGGCTGTCAGACATCCTGGCACCCTCTGCCTGTCTAGTCAGCTGGGGATAGGTCATCTGTTGCATGGACTGGAGTCTGTGGCCAGCACTACAATTCCAGCCAGCCCGAATCCCTCTGTCCCCAAGTGAGGTAATAGGCCCCTGCATTGTTCCATGTTCTCAAAGTGTCCACCTGCTTCCAGTGCCACAGAGGCCACCCAAGTAGGCAGGCAGGCTGCCCTGTCAACAGAGGCTCTGCATAGGAGAGAGGACCAGGGGGCCCCTTAGTCTCCTGGGACTCCAGATGCTCAGAGTGAAAGAGGCAGCAAGTCATTGGAAAGTGCCCTCCCGGGGCCTGGCCACCGGCCCTAGGGCATCTGGGGAGGCTTGCTGTCACCCAGGGTCTGCCAGCTCTGGGACACTCACTCAGGCCTGGGAGCAGCTTCCACAGCTGGTGGCTGAACGACCAGCCTCCCAGCCAGTGGCAAAGCCCTGCTCAGGGGGTCTGGGGAGGTCCCAAATAGAGAGACACAGTCCCTCCTCTTACTGGGCTCACTGCGAGATTCAGGGCAAAGGTTCAGGCGTATCCAAGGGGGTTCCCATCTCCTGGATTCCCTGAAGGACAAAGACACTTGATCCTTGGTCCTATAGATTCTTTCACTGACCGTGTGGGAGCCCCACCCAAATCCTGTTCCATATGTCCCAGGGTCTCCCTCCTCCAGACGGCTACCACCCTTCCCCTGGTCACAGCCTACCTGTGTTCCTACTCTTCCCCCTCCAAAGTCCCCTCCCAGGCATCCTGATCACAGGCCTGGCCTCCTCTCTGCCCCCCTAATAAGCTGGAGCTATACCAGGGCAGAAACATGACGCACCTGCCTTAGCTCCCCTGCCCCACCATCCCAGCTGCTGACCAGTCCCTCCTGGGCCAGCCCACCTCTCTCTCCAGCTCCCAACCTTGGCTGGGGGTAGTCAGGCCATCTGGAGACAGATCCGGTGGGGGAGGCCATGAGGTGGCACCAAGCAGTGCCGAGGTGGACACTCTCAGTCGCCTGTGTCTCCTGGCAGTGTGACCCTGGGAAGCCCCTTCCCCTCATTCTGCCTCTGGCTTCACTGGTACAGTGGGGGTGGAGCCAGGCACCTTGCGCTCCTCCCATTAGCACTAAACCCCAGCTGGCTGGCCGAGGGGTGGAAGACCAGGACCTGGACATGGAGGCGAGAAGTCAGGCGGGTGTGGAGGGGTGTGGGAGGGATGCTGCAGGAGCCCGAGGCACTGGCACCGGTCCAGTCGTTTGTTCATCAGCCACGTGTGCCGAGCACCTGGGCTCTGCCAGGCACACTGAAGGCACTGGGGTGCCAGCAGGCAGACAGGCTCCTGCTCGCGGGCTCCCTGCCTGGTATGTGGGGAGGCCACCGCCCCCAGGTGCGTTGCTGACTGGCGGTGACCTCCCCCGGCCTCCTTGGGAGGTGGGCCCATGGCCGCCTATTGTCACTGTCTGTTGGGAGCCAGGGGTAGGTCTGGGCCCTGGTTCTGGGGACGAGGGCAATACAACGTGGATTCTCAGTGAGGACGGATGAGCATGTACAGCAGCCACTCTGCAGAGCTCTCAAGATGCAGGTTTCTGGATCTGGCCTGTTTCCATCAGTGTCTCCACTGCTGTGACCCAAAATACCTGATGAACACAACTTAGAGGAAGGAAGATTTATTTGCTCATAGTTCTGGAGGTTTCAGTCCATGTTAGGCTGGGTCGCATCTGCAGAGCTCAGGGTACGGAGGCAGGAAGCAGAGAGAGCAAAGGGGGGGGCAAGAGACATATAAGTACTCCCTCAGGCCCCACCTCCAGTGACTCACCTCCTCCAGCCATACCCTACCTGCCTGCCTTACCACCCAGCTAATCCATCAATGGATTTATTATCCACTGATGAGATACGAACCCTTGTGATTCAATCATTTTACCTCTGAACATCACCGCATTGCCGTACATGAGCTCTTCTAGGGGACATTTTATATCCAAACCATAACACCTCCAAATGTCTGCATTAGAATCTCTTGGGATGAGACCCAGAGATCTGCACCTTGGACCTGCTCACAGATGATTCTGATGTATCCTGAGCGGCAGAACCTCTGCAGAGGGGCAGGTCGCCAGGGAGACTTCACTGAAAGGGGATGAAAGTGTCACAGAGGATATTGATTCTTTGACCTGGTTGGATTCATGCCTGAATATATACTGCTGCTCTTTTGAAAAGTGGGGAATTTGCCCTCTGAGTACTCCAAGGACCCAGGCAGACCCTACGCATCTCCCATTCCCCGGAGCTAAACACTCCAGACCCGAAGGCCCAGCCTGACCCACACTCCAGATACCAGGGGGAAGAAAGGAAAGTGGCTTGGGGAGACCTGGGGAAGGGCTGCCCTTTACCACCTTCTGCCCAGTGCGGCCTTGACGGATGGGCTGTGAGCTCAGCCTCCTGACAGCCTCATCAGGAAGGCATTGCTTCCCCAGAAGAGAGGGAGTGGGCCAGGGCAGAGAGTGCGGTAGGCAGGATCGGAACCCATGTCTGCCTGGCTCTTCCTGAATGGCTTTGGGGTGGTGTGGTCTGCATAAGGGGCAATTCAGCCCGTTTCCAGCCTCCTCCAACCATGCCCGCGGTGATGGCCTCCAGAGGGCACGAGTCCCTAGAATCCTGTCACAGGAAGCAATTTCCCCAGGTTTCTGCCTCCTGGGCTCAATTTCAGGAGGATTAATGGGTGATTATGTGAAATGATAATTCTTAAAATGGTATAGTCATAACTCACATACAAATATAAAATGAATACCTGCCAGGCATTTTATTTAATTAGTGAGGGAATCAGGAAGATATTACCACTGGTTCACAGGAGAATTCAAAGTACCATGCAGAAAAGGCAGAAGATAAAATGAATTTATAAGTGGCTGAGAAGCAAGGGGAACTGGCTGGAAAGAAGGGGAGCGAAGTCATTGCATTTTAACTGGACAATAGTTGTATGTGTCTATGAACACGAATCATTTGCATTGCTATCAATTACCTACAACTAAGAGCTGCAAACTAACTCAAAGACAATAAAAGGCCCAGGACCCCATGGAGTCAGATAACCCAGAAGGCTTTGCCTAGACAACGCCCAGTCATCTTTTTGATTCTTTTCAAAGTCTTTCAGTTCCCACAAATCACAATTTGAAAAGAATGTGAAAAGATTCTGAAAGTGGCCACAAATCTGGCTGTGAGCTTCCTAGCAGCCAAATGAAGGAGGAAATCAGCTTGAAAATTCGGTGTCTATAAGGACAGATATATACCAGAAGGGCCCCCCAAAAGGAACTCAGTGAGATACACAGCAACATTTTTAACAGTATTCCTACCCTAAGGACAATGGTGACTCTGGTGTAGCTGCCCGTGTGGTGGCTCTCAAAGTCAGGCCCAGCCTAGCAGCAGCCTCGGCATCACCTGCTAACTTGCTAGAAATACGCATTCTCAGGCCCATGACCCCTGACCACTAGCAATCTGTGCTTTACCAAGCCCCCCAAGTAATTCTGATGCAAACTGAAGTTCAAGAATCCTCAACCCTGCTGTCACATTAGAAGTAAGGCAGGATAGACGAAGTTAAAAAATAAGTAGAAAGGAAACATAAAGGAAGAACAAGGAAAACATAACTTTAATGTAGAAGGTGGTGGCAAAATTACCCATGACCCTTCTCCCCAGCCAGGCCTGTGAGTCCCAGTTTTCTGAGGAGTTTACCCATCTTTAATAATGACCCTGAGCACTGCTGACAGTTCTCAAAGGAGTATCTGTTGATCAAACAACAGAGACCACACAGAAGACCCAGAAAGGTGTCCAGACGCCATACTGGGATGCACACAATACCTTGAACTGTTAATATCCAACCTAGGAATAGGTAAGCAGGAGAGCTGGTCAGAGGACAGAGGTCACACAAATGAGTTATCTCTCTGGGCACTGGGAGCCATCTCACCTGTGAATGGTTGAAACAAAAGGATAATCTGGTGCACCCATTAGCTGTCCCTGAATAGTTTAAATAAGAGAGACCCCCATTGAGAAGACAGTGAAGGCCCCATCCGGACTAGGGAGGTGACCCAAACCCCTTAAATCGTCTGGTGACTACTGGACTGATGTCATCCCCACACACCTCCTCCTGCCCACTCCTCACAGAAGTCTCCTATGAAAGAAGAGCCGTGAACCCCAAAAGGACCCCTCTCACTCCGGAGGTGGCCACATTCTCCCTGGAATGTGTATTTCTTACTTTACTAAACCTCTGTCTGTCTCTGACTGAGTCAGACTGAGATTCTTTTCCATCACGTAAGCCAAGGACCACGCGGCTCCCAGGCTGTGTTCCCCTCGCTCCCCCACCGGGAACCGCTTGGACCCTTTATGGAATTGCCTCGCCTCCTGTGACAGAAGCACCTGGAAAGCCTTAGCACGATGTCATGCCTGGGCCCACCCCACCCAGTCCCATCGGGATCCCTGTGTGTAGCACCTGGTTAGGTATTGTTCCAGTCAGCATGCCTACAGCCATCATCTAAAGACCTGATTAGCTTAGAGGAAGGAGGATTTATTTTCTTATGGTTTCGGGTTCAGTCCACATGAGGCCGGGGACTGTGGATCTCAGGGCATGACTGCGGGCAGTGGACAGAGGGAGAGCACATGGGCTCCTCACATCACAGAGGCAGGAAGCAAGAGAGAGCAGGGGGAGGAGGAACCACATAGAATCCCCAAGGCCGCACCCCAAGGGACCCACGCCCTCCAGCCACACCCTACTGGCCTACTGGGTACCACCCAGATAAATCCATTACAATGGATCTATTCACTGCTGGGGTGACAACCCTCAAGACTCAATTCTATCAACTCCAAACAGCAATTTATGAGCTCTTCAAGGGGCCCTTCTATATCTAACCACAACAGGTATGTTTTGAGGCTCCCCAGGTGGTCGCTGTCCAGTCATTTAACACAAGCAGAGGCCATCTGTATTCCTTCCTTCTTTATGTCTCCAACCTTGAGCACTTACCGTGTAGATGGCAGGGTCCAAGGTCCTGAAGCTGAAAAGGTGCACTCATTAGACACCACTGGCTCCTGATCACAAGGAGTCAGTACCTAATGGGAACTTCAGAAGTGTCTAATAAGAACTTCAGGCAGGCAAAGGGGGATGGCGACAGGGTGGTGGGACAGCCCCTGGCCCATGCTCCATCCCAGTCCGATGCTGTGGCTCCTCTCTGCAGGCTGCGAGGGCATGTGGGACAACATGAGCTGCTGGCCCTCCGCTGCGCCAGGACAGACGGTGGAGGTGGAGTGCCCACGATTCCTCCAGATGCTCACCAGCAGGAACGGTGAGCGCTCGGCTGGGGGGCTGGAGGCAGGAGGCCAGGAGCCTTCCCTGGGGACGAGCAGGGGGCGAGGTGATGGGGAGATGCTTGCTGTGGAGGGTGAGGGGTGGGCTCACTTCTCAAGGTCCCAAGGAAGGGGGTCAGAGGCAGTGTCCTGGGGAAGGTGACAAAGATGGCTGGGCTTAGCTGGGTGTGGTGGTTCACACCCGTAATCCCAGTGCTTGGGAGGCTAAAACAGGAGGATGGTAGGTTCAAGACCAGCCTCAGCAACCTAGTGAGACTTTCAGCAACTTAGCAAGACCCTGTTTCAAAATAAGTAAGTAAGTAAGTAAGTAAGTAAGTAAGTAAGTAAGTAAATGAATAATAGTATCAGGGGTGTAGCTCTGAGGTAGAATGCCCCTGGGTTCAATTCTGGTACAGAATAAGAATAAGAATAAAAATAATAAGAAGAAGGGGTAGGGGGAGGAGGAGGAGGAGAAGGAAGAGGAGGTTGATGAGGAGGAGGAGGAGAGAAGGAGGAGGAGGAGGAGGGGAGGAGAAGAGAAGGAGAAGGAGGAGGAGGGGAGGAGGAGGAGGAGGAGGAGGAGGAGGCGGCTGGGCTTGCCTCTCTCTGCCCCGTTCCCCTCTTTAGGGCCCCCCTTCCCTCCTTCCATGTTTCTGCTCCCTTAGCCACCAGGAGCCTTGCTCCAGGCCCCCATGTCCGGACCCCATCCTGGCAGTGCCAGGCTCTCAAAGGCCTGGCCTTCCAGAATGCTCACTTCCTCTGCCCATTCTGCCAGGCTCTGCTGGTGAGCTGTGGCTTCCCTGGGAGCCCTGCCCTCCTGTTCTTCCCCCAGGAACAGATACAGTTTGTGAGGATTTTCTTCATTGACTGACTTTGGATAAAGCTCGGCCATGTGCTGGGCATTTTCATAAGCGAGGGCAGTCACCACCCCTGCAAGTCTCCTGCCTTTTCCTCTCGACCCAGTAAATCGCTTGACCCTTACGGAGTTAATAATAAGAGGAACTAAGAGAGGCTGGGCAGTTTGCCTTAAAGTCCACAGCAGCAGGTGGAGAGACTAGGACTTCAACCTGATTTCTGACTTCAAAACTGGTGCTGCCCTTGAGGTCATGGTCAAGGTAGGCCTCTGGCCTTATGGTTGGGGTGAACCTGGGAGGAGGCAAGGCAGGTTCATGACTTTTGACCCCTGACCTCATTGGGGTCTTTTGTTATCTAAAGGCCAAGGCCCTGCCCTGGCCCTGCTGCCCCTCTCCTCGTCCATACAAGGATGAGGAAGGGCCACCTGATGAGGCCTTTAATAAGAACACACCAAAAGAACAGGTGATTTAACACCAAAGCCCACCAGGCTTCCAAAGCCAGGAAGGAAAGGGTGTCCACAGGGACTGTGCTTGTCAGCTTTCCATTGCTGTGACAAAAACACCTGGGAAAATCAACTTAAAGGAGGAAAGGTTTCTTTTGGCTCACAGTTTTGAAGAGCATGGCTGGTTGGCCTCTTGCTTTGGGCCTGTGCTGAGGCAGATATACATGGTGGAAAGCAAAGAGAGAGACAGGAAGAGACCTGCATCCCAATATCTCATTCAAGGGCGTGCTCCCAATAACCTAACTTCCTCCCACTGGGCCCTGCCTCCTAAAGATTCCTCCAACTCCCAGTAGCCCAAGCTGATGACTAAGCCATTAACACGTGGGCCTTTGGGGAACACTCTAGATTCAAACTGTAACAGAGACAGAGACCACGGGGCCCAGGAGAGGAGTGGAGATTCTTCTCACTAATTCTCTAGCACCATGGTCACACATGCCTGTGTGTGTGCGTGCGTACACACATACACACACACAGATTTGGGAAACATGCTGCTGTAGCTCACTATTCTTCAGCCTCATTCAACACCCCACAATACAGGAATCAGAGGGGACCAAGTGGGCAGGAATTGGAGGGGACCACGTGGACAGGAATCGGAGAGAACACTGATTTAGTAACGTTAGCTGCTGTAACAGATAACCCTCCGAATTTCAAAGCCTTCATGCAATGTTTGTCCACATAAAGTCCCACACAGGTGTCCCTGACTAGCAGGCGATCCCATGCTGTGATGACAGATCCCACACCTACCGCTATGGCTTCTGCACGCCGCTCCAGGTTGGCTGACAAGTGGGGAGGACCCAGAGGGTCGCCCAGGAGTTTCTGAAGGCCAGGCCTAAGCAGAATGGCACTCAGCCCATGCTCCTGCAGCCAGCACTCAGACACACAGCAACACCTGACTGCAGGGGATATGGGGAAACACAGTCCATCGGGGTGCCAGTCAGCCATGTGACCCAAGTGGCTCATTGTCACTGAGCCTCAATTTTCTCATCTCTAAAGTGGGGGGAATAAATTATACCTGTCTATAAGGCTGTGCTTGGCTATACATTTATTTTTTGGTATTGGGGATTTAATGTAGGGGGGGTCCTGCCACTAGCCCTTTTTTCAATTTTTATTTTGAGATAGGGTTTCACTAAATTACTCAGACTGGCTTCAAACTCATGATCCTCCTGTCTCAGCCTTCCAAGTACTGGGATTACAGGTGTGTGCATCTGGTGGAAATACATCTTCAATATCCTCCTTTGTCTCTTCTCCCCCTGCCCTCCTTCTTGTCCTTCTCCCCCCAAATCATCCCTTCTAATCCCCACCCCTCCACCAGCCACACACACACCTGCAAGCTTACCAGAGTCTTTTCTCCTGATGTGTCTGTCGTGCAGCCCTGGAGGGCAAAGGCCATAGTGCAGCCGGTCAGTGCAAGTCCAGGACTAGCCCTGGCCTCTGACTCCCAGCCAGCGCTCCGTCCATGGCTGACTGGGCTTCCCTCCTGTTGGAGAGGACTTGAAGCCCTCCTCCTTCCCAGCCCTCCCAAGGCCTTTCCAGAGCCACAGTGCCTCCATCTCCCCTCCCCCATCCTCTGCCCTTCTGCAGAGGGGTCAGGCCAGGCAGTGTCAATGACCACAGGGGTGACCAAGTCACCTCCCTCCCCAGTTAACTGCCCGCCTCGTTAACCAGAATCCCAGTGTACTTTCGTGAGGCTTCACCGCCCCTGAATTGCTCACACCCACCAGGGACTCCCCAGAGGGTCAGTTCCCTGTCTGCATGCTTTGAGGACCCAAGCTGGGCCGCTATGACCTACCCCTGTTGCAGTTTCACTCGTAGCCACATGGTGTCGCTGTGCTACAGTCACCACTGAGGACCTACTTGCTGAGCTGTGCTGGGCCCAGCTCTTGGGGTGGTGCAGAGAATCCTCTCACTGGGGACCACCCATGCTCAGTCCTGGCCTTAGGTGCTGGCCAGCCCGAGAGCATAGGTCAGGACCTGTCCAGCATCAGCTAATCACTGAGAACCTTCCCTCCCCAACAGATCTACCTCTGGGTCTGATTAGACCCCTGCCCCTATCTCCCTTCGGGAGCGACAGTCCCCCCCACTGGTATCCCCAACTGCAGGAAGGAGTGTCCAGCGAAGACAAGATGGTGCTCTGGGCCCTTCTTTCTGAACAAAGAAAAAGAAATTAAAGCCAGGCATGGTGGCGCACGCCTGTAATCCCAATGACTTGGGAGGCTGAGACAGGAAGATCACAAGTTTGAGGTCAGCCTGGGCAATTTAGTAAGACCCTGTGTCAAAATAAAAAATACAAAGGGCTGGGCGTGGTGGCGCACGCTTGTAATCCCAGCACTTGAGGGGTTGAAACTGGAGGATCCGGATTCGCGGCCAGCCTCAGCTACCTAAGGCCCTCTGCAACTTAGCGAGACCCTGTTTCAAAATAAAGAATAAAAAATAGGGCTGGGGGACACTAGCTCGGAGGTAGAAGCCCCCTGGGTTCAATCCCCAGTACTGCAAATAAATAAATAAATAAATAAATAAACAAATAAATAAATAAAATAAAAAACACAAAGAGTTAGAGATGTAGATCAGTGGTAGAGCGGCCCTGGGCTCAATCCCCAGTACCACTAAATAAATAAATAGATTAGCAAAATAAATGTATTCCTTCCCAGGGCACCCACTGCATGGGCTTGGACAGAATGGGCTACTATCTGTGTGACTGGAGAAAATACAGGCTGCATTCTACCCCAGATAGCTCTCATGCCAGGCCTAGAATGTTCCCTCTAGGATGCATTCCTTTATTACTTAAAAGGACTCTGGTCTTCTAGAATTCCTGATTGAAAAACACATTCTGGGTTGAGTTGAGTCTGGGCCCTCTTTCTCCTCTGCCTTAGTGGGGACCTGGCCTTAAAGCTGCAGGGTTCCTAACCTCATTAGGGTCCTGGAGACGAGGATTGGATGACAGCTTTGGACAAGTTCTTTCCCTAACTGCGCGTGCGTATATGCACAAACATACGGACTACTTTCTGGGGTTCCCTGAGGTGTACCCTCACCTATACTTGCTTACAGACCATGTACTCGTTAGGACTTAAGCCCAGGGAAGTGGAGTTAAAAGGACCCCAGAGAGAGTGCCCGGCTCTATCTCCTTTGCAGTCCCGCAGGCCATACCATCAGCAGGGGCCTTCACCTTGTCAGCTGCTCTGGGCACCCCGCCCAGGTCACATGCAGATGTCTTGGGAATCCTGCTGGGTCTGTAAGAAGAGGCCCCCCAAAGGCAAGCCAGCCACACTGGCTGAGCCTGCAGTCAGCTGTCTGCTAACCTCTGGCTCTGGGCTCTGAAGCGTTTGTGTTCCCACCCACACAACCCAAATGTGACCACCATTCTTTCCTATCAGACAACCTAGCTCCCCTGATTTAATTCCAAAAACATTTAGCCGGGCAGCACAGTAACGGGGTACATCCTGGCGGGGCACTGTGTCCCAAATTTGGGCCTTGGTTTTCTGGTCTGTAAAATAGGCAGCACTTCCTCACTCGGGCTCTGTGAGGGTTCTATCAGAATCCACATGGAAAGCTTATCATACTGTCTGGCTCTAGAAAAGCCACCCCTATCTCCCCAGCTCAGTAGAACCTGTCTGACCCTGAACTCTGGGAGTGGTGGCTCCGCCCCTAGGGCCCATGGGAGAAAGCATGCCTGGCCCAGCAGAGTTGTTAAGGGGCCCCTGGGCAGGGGTGATTGGTGCCCCATGACAGCACACTGGCCAGAGCTGGGGAGCCAGGTCGTGGCTGTCCTTGGTGGCCCAGAGCATAGAATGTGGCGGAGCCATTCAGACCAAGGAGGGTGATTCCTCCTGGGCCCTTCCTGGCTGGCAGCTCCTGGCCCCAGTCTTTGGATTTTGAAAGCGCCAGTGGGGAACCGGGTGTAGCTCAGCAGTTGTGTGCATGCCTAGCCTGCACCAAGCCCTGGGTGTGTGTTTTGTTTGGTTTTTTTTGTTTGTTTGTTTTGGTGGTACTGGGATTGAACCCAGGGTCATTCTACCTCTGAACTATACCCCCAGCCCTTTCAAACAAAACAAAAACTACCTTTTTTTATTTTGAAACAGGGTCTTGCTAAATTGCTGAGGGTCATGCTAAATTGTTGAGGCTGGCCTCAAAGCTGTGATCCTCCTGTCTCAATCTTCCAAGTACTGGGTTTACAGGAGTATACCAGAAGTCCTGGTTTGATCCCCAGCAAACACACACACAGACACACACACACACACACAGACACACACACACACACACACACACACACACACACACACACACACATACTGAGAAATTCTTCCCTCTTTTCTATCAGAAGAGCTCAGTGCAGGTCCCTTAGCCCCATTTCCTGGTGCCAGTGTTTGATGTGCGAGGGCTCTGGGCCCAGCACCAGGGAGGCCAGGAAACCAATGCCCAGGTGGCGAGAGCGATCAGCCTGCAGCCTGCGCAAGGTGTGCAGGGCAAACAGGATTGCAGCAGTCTCAACAGGTGGCCTTGTTACCTGCAGAATATTATGTTAAGTGAAATTAGCCAGGCACAGAAAGTAAAGGATCTTATGTTTTCTCTCATATGCAGAAGCTAGAGAGTAATGGGGTACAAGAGGGCCTTTAGACAAGGGAGGAGAAACCACAGTGGAGTGAGGGGGTTGGTCTAAGGGAGGGTGGGGAGAGGGAGAATTAACGAAGGAAACACTTCCATTGATGTTATGTACATATGTGAAATTACCAATGCCAATCTCAATATTGTGTATGGGGAAGGAGGGAATTGGGGAGGGAGCTGATAGGAAAACTCACCAAGTGTTGTGTGCATGTATGTCACTATTACTATGAACTACATTATGATGTGAGACTATAAGACTGTAATGCACCAATAAAAGTATAAAACACACACATAAGAAATCCTATATAGCATGTGGTTTATTTTATAACTAAAATAATAAAAATCATAATATAAAGCATTAGTAATTATACAATGCTATGTTCAAACCATTACATATTACTATAGATTATTAACTCTAATCTTCAAAACAACAAATAAAAATTTTAGAAATAAAAAAAAGGACTAATGACTCCACCCCCAGCAGGAGGGGTGGCTGCCTGGAAGGGTTTATCTCAGTGGTACTTTGACGGTTTCCAAATGGTCCAGTGAGCAGGGCATGAAGTTAGACATCAAGCAGAACTTCCTTGGAGCAGAATTTGTAACAGCAGAAACCTGGGAAAAGTTCACTGTATGAGTGGCCAGGTCCTTGCCAACCACCCCGGATGTAATCAGGACCCGCTTGTTGTGTGTTGGGGTAGGGGTGGGGTACCTGGGGTCAGATAAAGTACCAGGAAGGAGTAAGAAAGGGATTAGTGTATGACCTACAGTGAAGAAGGTATTCCCCAGAGCCCAGAGCCCCAGCATTCCAACCCTCTTCCCCCCATTTACTAGGGTGTGATCTTAAGAAAGTAATTTCATCACTGTGTGCCTCAGTTTCCACAACTATAAAATGTTTGTAGTGTTTACACATTATTATAAATTTTACTATAAAAATAGCTCACCTACTGGACACTTGGTACCCACAGGTTCCCTCTTCCGAAACTGTACCCAGGACGGCTGGTCGGAGACCTTCCCCAGGCCTGACCTGGCCTGTGGGGTTAATGTGAACGACTCCTCCAATGAGAGGCGGGTAAGCTTGTTGGACCCCCACCTCCCAACTCCGGGATGGGGGCCTGTAGGGCGGGGAGGGCAGCGAGAGGATGGGGGAGCCAGCACAGGCCTGGGGCCAGGACCTGGGGCCACCCTCAGCCCCCACCTCCCCTGCCTACCTGAGGCTCATGTCCTGTTTTGCCGCCCTGGTCTATAAACCTAGAGGTGAAGGCCAGGCAGACCCTGGGCTCATGAGCATTGCCACATATCACCAGGAAACTAGGGGTGGCTTATTCATTAAACCACAGAGAAGCCACGTGGTAGCTAAAAGCTCAGAGCCAGCCTGCTGAATCTGAATCCTGGCCTTGACCTTGGTGGGGCGGGAGAGGACTTAAGTACCCCATACCTCAGTTTCTTCACCTGGGAAATGGGATTAATAATAGTCCCAACTACACAGGTTCGTCAGGAGAACTAAATGAGGTAATCCCCGGGTGTGCTGAGATGTGCGCCTGGAGGTAGTAAGTGCTCAATAAACTCTTGCTCACAAAGAGGTCTCTGGCGCTGATAAGCTGGAGAGAGCCAGTGCCGGGCATCTTAGAGCTGTGGGCTGAACTTCTTCAGGGACCTCTGGAGACTTGCAGTCTAGTCGGGGCTTGGCTCGCCGCGAGTCACTGTCCCTTCGCAGGACAGCTCTGTCTCAAAGCTCACACATCCCAAGCCACCTCTCCGTCCACCCAGGCCTTTGCCCATTAGTGCTGTCTGCTTGGAAGCACGCCCCTTCTCTTTCTTGACCAATTCTTACATATCCTCCAAGACCCCACTTGGGTTCATCTACTTCAGCCCTTTCTTCCCTTCCCCCCAGGAAGGCCCCATTCCGTGCTCTGTGCTGGTGACTATTACCAACCACGTCAGGTTAAAATGCTCCATCTCTCACTAAAATGTGGGCTCCTCACAGGTATTCATTCACTCAACAAACACGTAATGAGCTCCTGCTACAGGCCAGGCACAGTCTAGGTATGGCATCCAAGAGTATTATTATGACCAAGAGTATTATTAATAGCCAGGTCCCCAGTGTCCAGCACAGCGTTCAGCAGCTTCAAGGTGCCTGATAAATGTTTGTCATGTGAGAGGCCCTGGGTTCAATCCCCAGCCTCCCTCCACCAAAGAAAAGCTTGTTGATCCGAGCATCTACCGTGTGCCCACTGCTTCATGTACAATCACGTTCCTCCTCGAAGCCCTGCACGCTCATGGCCTCACCCAACAAAGTCCATTTGTCCAGTGCAAAGTTCCATTTTGCAGATGAGAAAACTGAGACTCAGAGGGGTTAAGGAACATACTGGGCTGTGTGTGTGTGTGTGTGTGTGTGTGTGTGTGTGTGTGTGTACTGGGGATGGAATCCAGGGGCTACACCCCCAGCCCTTTTTAAATTTTGAAACAGGGTCTCACTAAATTGCAGAGGCTGGCCTCGAACCTGCAATCCTCTTGAAGTAACATACTTATAAAGTAGTAGATGCAGGACTTAAACCAAGTTTAAGTCCACAAAAAAGCCAGCGTTTGTCCCGTCTTCTGCCACCTCCCTGCTAAGGTATATGTCTTCTGCAAAGTATGCTTTCAAGCAGTCCCATTAGCTAAACTCCCCCAGGGGGGCATATGGGGACCCAGCTTGCTTGTTCCTTGGAAAGTGGGGTGGGGACATGTCCAAAAGCACCAAAGGGGAAATGGCAGAGTCAAGGACGTAAGCTGGGCGTGGTGGTGCATGCCTGTAATCCCAGCTACTTGGGAGGCTGAGGCAGGAGGACAGCAAGCTCAAGGCCAGCCTGTGCAATTTAGCAAGACCCCGTCTCAAAATAAAAAAGGGTTGTGGGTGTAGCTCTGTGGTTGAGTGCTCCTAGGTTCAATCCCCAATCCTGGAGGTGGGGGCGGGGATTAAGGGAGAAAGGAGGAGCCGAGTGGCAGACCACTCCCACTTCTGAATCTTTTCTAAGCCTCCTGTCTCTCTAGTCAGTCCATCTTGTTCTGTATGAAGGAGGGTGGGCAAGGGTCCAAGGTAGAGGATAGGGTTTCTTCCCTTCCAGGGCTCATCATCCAGTTGAAGAAAATACGAAGCCTTCAGATCTTGCCAGTGAGGGGTGGTGATTTAATAGCAGGACTCCACGAGGATTGATGGGGGCATGTATGGTGTTGCTTCTGCCCTCTGCAGATGACCAGTCTGTTGTTGGCTCATGGGAAGACACAGGGCTTATGTGTCTCAAATTTGTAAAATCGGTAAAACTAAGAGGGAATATTCTTATGATGGGCTGCAGGATGGAGGGGCAAAAGGATGTTTGGGGATGCAAATATCAGATTTCTAACTGGTTTAATAAGCAAACCAGGCTCACAGACCAGGGAGGGCTTCCGGATTCTTTGATGAAGAAGCCCACACAGTTGCCAAGGACCCGGCTATTTCTATCTCTCTTCCTGCCGTCCTGGTGGCCTATTCCTCAGGCTCCAGTTGCTACCAGCAATCGCAGTCACAGATTTCCCCATCCAGAGGGACCGCATGGCTTCCTAGCATTCTTTGCTAAGAGTGTCTCATTGGCCCAAGTGAGTTAGGCCCACCCACCTGGCACCAACCATTGGCCGAGGGATGGGATGCATGTTTGACTTAGGCAGGGGTTCTCAAACTTTTTGGCCTTGGAATCCCTTTATACCCTTAAGAATTATTATTATTTTTCTTTTTTTGTGGTATTGGGGATTGAACCCAGGGACATTCTACCTCTGAGATACACTCCCAGCCCTATTTTATTTTTTTCTCCATTTTTAATTTATTACATTTATTGGTGCATCATAGTTATACGTTTTGATAAGTGTCAGGGTATCAGAAGCATGCATGCACACATTGCTCATTTAGCCCTCCCTCAAATCCCACCCTATTCCCTTCCTCTTCCCTCCTTTCCGTGCTCAGCATAGTGATTGACTCTGATAAGTTTGTGTATACACACCATGTGCATTAGTGTATTTCCCTCTTCCCCCCTCCCATCTCCCTCTGGTAGGTCGCCTTCTTTTGGAACCAGCCAAGGTGTCCATCAACAGATGAATGGATCACAAAACTATGGGATATGTACACAATGGAATTTTACGCAGCCATAAAGAAGAACAGGGAATTTGCAGGGAAATGGAGGGCACTGAAGAATATTATTTTTTTTTATTTTGGAACAGGGTCTCACTAAGTTGCGGAGGGCCTCACTAAGTCCTGAGCTGGCCACAAACCTGTGATCCTCCTGTCTCAGCCTCCCAAGTACTGGGATTACAAGCGTGCACCACCACGCCCGGCCCCTTTAGAATTATTGAAGGCCCCACAGAGCTTTAGTTTTTGCAGTTTGTATCTACAAAAACCACGCAATGAGCATCACTGGCTTGGACTAGTCAGGTTTGAAGAACAAGCCCGTGTTCACAGAATTGGAACTGTGAACTCCCAAGCCTGGGAGCTGAATTGTACAAAGATAAATGCAAAGTTGTGGACTTAACTCAGAAAAGTAATTATCCCAGAATAGTGGGGGAAAAAAAACTAGTTTGGCTTCAGCTCACATTAAAAAAGAAAAAAATAGCTGGGCATGGTGGTGCTTGCCTATAATCCCAGAGACTAGAAAGTCTGAGGCAGTAGGATCACAGGTTTGAGGCTCAGTCTTGGCAACCTAATGAGAGCCTATCTCAAGATAAAAAATATAAAGGGTTGGAGGTGTAGATCTGTGATGAGAGCCCCTAGGTTCAATCCTAGTACCAGGCTCCACAGCAGAGAGATGCACGCCTTGGTCCAGGACTGACCACAGGGGAATTTCTGTTTGCCCTCTGCAGACAGAGTCCTCTTGGGCAGTGTATAGCTGAAGAGGTTAAGAGCTGTGGGGCCGAGGGTCACATTAGAATTCCTGGGAGCACAGCTCTCTCTGGGCGAGATCTTACACATACCAGGTAGGCATGGCAGCTGGACTGAGGGTACTGCCAGGAGAGGGTGGCAGGAGCAGGTCGGGCAGAGCATTCTGCCTGCACACTCCACTTGTGTCCCCTGTGCCTCTCAGGCTGGCCCAGGGACCCCAGAAGGGAGGCTGACACACTCAGCTACAGGCCATCCTGTACACATCAAGATTATGGGTGACATGTTGTCCCCAATTTTTGGACATTTAATAGGTCTTTGAGATCCCACATTTTAGGAACCATTAATCGAAGGCAGCCCAGTGCCTGTCAGAGCTCTTCCCTTCATCCTTGGGAAGAGAGCCCTTGGTAGTGTATCCAGAAGAGAGCTTAGGTAAGGGGAAGGAAGTTAATGTCCTTAGCAGCCATCCCCATGAAGGTCAAAAAAATGTATGGTTACTCTGAGTCGAAATCTACTTACTCTCTGGTAACTTCTTTCCCCCGGAACTTGCATGTGAAGTCTTACCTTTCTTCTGCATGTCGATCATATTTTTCTCCCCTAAGTTGTTCTTCCCCCCTGTGGGGATGCATACCCACATTTTTTTTCTTGCACTCTGCAGAGGATATAATCAGTGTCCCCCAGAAATGCTCTAGTTTCTGTTAAAATAACAGGTGCACTAGCACCTGTTAAAATAACCTGCCCAGACCTGGACACACGCTCCAAGCATTCCAGCGTGGCCAGCTGCTCGCAGCAGCCCATCAGTGTAACTGAGAATAGGCCTTATTTTTTTTAGCAGCTACCCCATACCATCTCATCCCGCTGACTCATTTTGAAGGGTGGATCACAGAGGGGAAAAATGACCATACACCTAAGTCTTCTAAACGCCAGGCATTGTCTAGGTCCTCTGTCTGATACCTTACCCATTCTTCCAACAAGCCCGCGGGTAGATATTCTTATTCTCATTTGCAGACGAGGACTCTGAGGCTCCGAGAAGTTAAGTAAGCTGGTGAGTGACAGTCCTGGGGTTGGAAGGTTCGTCTCCTGGCTCTGGCGCCGCTTCTTTCTCTAGTGACACCATTGGAGCTTGGGCCATTTTGATCTCAAGGTCATTTTCAGATGAACAGCTATCAGCCAGGTTCCTACCTATGCTATTCTTTAAAAAAATTAATTACAGTTGCATGTGGTGGCACACACCTATAATCCCAGTACTTGGGAGGCTGAGACAGGAGGATCACTTGTTCAAGGTCAGCCTCCGCAATTTAGTGAGGCACTTAGGGCTGGCAGTGTAGCTCAGAGGTAGAATGCCTCTGGGTTTAATCCCTAGTACAACATTAAAAAAATAATAATTACCCCTTTCTTTTGGTTATAAGATAGCTCTTACCCAGAGTAGAAGAATTAGAAGTATAGAAAAATATGAAAGGAAATGAAAAGTCTCTTCACAAACCTATAATCCAAAGCTAACCATTTATTAACATCCAACATGTCATCTTACAATTTCATTTCTTTTTTTTTTTTTTTTTGCAGTACCGGGGATTGAACCCAGGGGCGTTCTACCTCCAAGCTACACCCCCGGCCCTATTTTTTATCCTTTATTTTGAAACCAGGTCTCACGAAGTTGCAGAGGGCCTCCCTAAGTAGCTGAGGCTGGCCACGAACCCAGATCCTCCAGTCTCCGCCTCCCAAGTACTGGGATTACAAGCGTGCACCATCACATCCGGCCTTACAATTTGATTTCTGTGCACATATATGAGATTGAACCCCATGGAATGGCTGATGTCCAATCATTTCAACCTACAAAAATAGGGCAATTTCATATAATGCAGACTAACATTTTTGTACATATAACTGCAGTCACGCTGCACATATAAAATTTGTATTCTGCCTTTCCATGTAACAATATATCATTCACATGTCCTGACTAATTTAAAAACTCAGCCAGGTGTGGTGATGCATGCTTATAATCCTAATACTTGGGAGGCTGAGACAGGAGGATCGCAGGTTTAAGGACAGCCTCAGCAAGTAATAAGACTTTCATCAACCTAGTGAGACCCTGTTTCAAAATTAAAAATTAAAAATAGGGCTGGGGGTATAGCTCGGAGGTAGAATGCCCCTGGGTTCAATACCAGTGCCACAAAAGTAAAAAAAACTTTTAGAAAACAACATTTTCACAGTGGTATAATATTAAAGTCATTGGGGTTTTAAATAGTTGAATTAACTATTCTGTTGTTACACATTCTGAGGATTTTTAAAATCACAAATAGCTATGTAATAAACATCTTTATATATAAATAGGCTTTTGCTTTTCTGACTTTAGGAAAACATCCTTTGGGATCCTCGGGGGATTGATTTGAGACCCCACAGATACCTAAATCCAAGGATACTCAAAAGTACCTTATGTAAAAATAGCATAATATTTGCATAACCTAAGCACACTCTTTTATATACTTTATATATTTGCAATGCTGGGGATTGAAGCCAGGGCCTTGCACATGCTAGGTAATCAGTCTACCACTGAGCTACATCCCAGCCCTTTTTTAAAAATTTGAGATAGGGTCTCACTAAGTTGCTCAGGCTGGCCTCAAACTTTCGATCCTCCTGCCTCAGCCTCCCAAGTTGCTGAATTACAGGTGTGCACCACCATGCCCGACACTCCTATATACTTTAAATCATCTCTAGATGGCTTATAATACTGAATACAATGTAAATACTATATAAATAATTGCTATATTGTATTGTTTAGAGAATAATGACAAGGAAAAAGTCTATACATGTTCAGTACAGAGGCAATTAAAAATAATATTGATCATGGTAGATTGAATCTGTGGGTGCAACTATATTTCATAGACTTAATTCCTAGAATAGATAGGGGGTCAAATAAATGCATATTTCAAAGGTGTGTGGAGTTTTATTTTGTTTTGTTTGGTCCTGGGGATTGCACCCAGGGGCATTCTACCTCTGAGCTACACCCCCAGCCCTTTTTAAAAAATATATTTTTTTATTTTGAAATAGGGTCTCTCTAAGTTGGTGGGGCTGCCCTCGAACCTGCAATCCTCCTGTCTCAGCCTCCCAAGTACTGGGATTACAAGTATGTGCCACCATGCCCGGTTCAAAGGTTCTTGATACATATTTCCATATTACTTTTCAGAAAAACTTAAACTAATTTTTATTCCCACTATACCCTCACCGGAATAGAACATTATTATTTTAAAATACTTGTTAATTTGGTTAGTAAAAAAAATCATCATCATTTTTTTTGTGTGTGTGGTATTGGGGATTGAACCCAGGGGCGTTCTACCTCCGAGCTACACCCCCAGCCCTATTTTTTATTCTTTTTTTTGAAACAGGGTCTCACTCAGTTGTGGAGGGCCTCACAAGTAGCTGAGGCTGGCCGCGAATCCTGATCCTCCAGTTTCAGCCTCCCAAGTACTGGGATTACAAGCATGCGCCACGACGCCCAGCCATCATTTTTAAGTTCCACTTCCTTGGTTCTTTTTAAGACTATTACACAATTTATTTTTTCTGAATCAAAATACAAGTCTTTAATTTCTATATGTCACAACTGAATTCTTTGCTCAATATTCCAGTCTACTGAGATTTTTTTTTTTAACCAAGGATGAGCCAACAGTGTAAAGCGGGTTGCTGAACAAGCCAATGCCCGTTTGGCTGCATTAATAGGAGCGCCGTGTATAAATCAGGGGAGGTGATGCTCCCGGTCTACTTCTTCCTCATCAGAGAAAACATCTGGAGCTTTTCAGCTATGTGATTATGGGTGTCTTAAATAAGGACATTGACACACTGGGGCATAATAATTGAGCTAAATCATGAAGGATTTTTGGAAAAGTGTTAAAGACAGAATGAATGCAGAGAAGATGAGTAAGGGACAGATGTGCAGAACAGCTTTTTTTATTTTGAAAGCAACAGGCCTTTCTGTTTAATCTTTGTAATTTTTCTGTAGAAGACAGGCCTACCGTACCAAACAAGTTCAGTTTGATTAAAGTCTACAGAAGGCAGAAAGAAAGAACCAAAAGGAGCAATATAAAAGGAAGCCAATTTCAGCTTCACATACAAAAATCTAATATTTTGCACTTTTGTGCACCAAATTATTTCTTCAAAAGGCAGTGAGCACCTTTTCCTTACAAGTATTCAAGCAAAGGCTTAAATTCGGAGTGCTGGTAGGGGTGCGTGCAGGGTAGAAGTTTGAATAGGCATCAGATGACCCCAGGAACGTTCCAAAGCCCAGCTATTGTGATGCTCTGCATCTGAACTGGCTCCTCAGGGCAGAGGATGCAGGAGCAGCCGGCACTGGCGGGCTCAGGCTGTCTGAAACAGCTGCTCAGTCACGGGAGGGACGGCCGGGCGGGCGCCGCTGACCTGTGCCTCTCTCTGCAGCACGCCTACCTGCTGAAGTTGAAGGTCATGTACACCGTGGGCTACAGCTCCTCCCTGGTGATGCTCCTGGTGGCTTTCAGTATCCTGTGCGCTTGCCGGTGAGAACGCTGCCAGCCCTCCATCCCAGCCCTCCCCGGCACAGGCTTTGACTCTCCATTGCTCAGGTTGCAAAGAGGAAGGTCTGGGGGCTGCCTTGGTATCTTTCAATCTAGAGCTTACCTGTGGCATAACACTGCAGCTCCTGGGACCACATCAATTCCTCCATGCATTCACCATTTCCTGTGCATTACTGATAACTTCATGCGGCCAGTTTCTTTACAATATGTTGTTTCTAATCTTCTCACAATGCTACGAGATAGGTATCATTGCTTCTACTTTACAGGTGCCTAGGCAGACTCTTGATTTTAAGAGACAGAAATCTACCCCAAAATAGCTTAAGAAAAACAAAGGTTGAGGGGCATCTGCTTCAGGCATGGCTGGATCTAGGAGCTCAGCGGTATCAGCAGAACCGGTTCTGTCTCCCTCCACTTCTCTACTCTGCTTTGGCCTCCTCCTCTGGCAGGCCTCCTCAGAGGTGCTAGACACATCCACCAGCAGCTGCAGGGCCACCATGTTCAAGTTCAGCAAAACCTGTGCAAAGACAGCCCCTTCCCCGTTAGTTCTAGTAAAAGTCCCAGGGAGTTCTCGGAGGCCATGCTCAGGTCACTGCCCGACTCTGAGCCTATCACTGTGGTCAGGTCTCTGATTGGTCTGTCATGAGGGTGGGGGGATGCAGCCATCCCCACCCAGAGTTGGAATGGGTTCCCTGTTTAAAAAATAATAATAATCCTGGGTCTAGTACCAGAAGAAAGGGGAGGAGTAACAGACTCTACAGCATGGGAAGCAATTCTGGTAGCTGGAGATGGTGGTGGCTCACGGCAGAACATGCATCGTCCCGACAACCTGAGCTTTTTAAAGGAAACTGCAGTCTGAGAATACATTGGGCACCTGGGGGCCCGGGACCTCTTTGGGGTTCTGTGACGTGGAAGGGGATGAGTCCAGGGCCTCAGTTCCCCAGTGCACTGGGGGCAGGGCGGGCCTGGCTGAGTCCCACGTTCTCTCCCTCCAGGAGGCTTCACTGCACCCGCAACTACATCCACATGCACCTGTTCGTGTCCTTCATCCTGCGCGCGCTGTCCAACTTCATCAAAGACGCGGTGCTCTTCTCCTCGGATGACGTCACCTACTGCGATGCTCACAGGGTAACGTGCCTGGGCGCCCTAGGGCCAGGCCTGCCTCCCCAGCCTAACTGTGGGGAAGCTAGAGGCCTGGTTGTCCCCTCAAGTCCCTGCTGAGGCTGCACTTAATGCCCCGGGCGGAGGGGTCAGCATTGGGGCTAGCCCTGGAAGTTCAGGGAGCTTCCACAGCCGCACATGCGCAGTCCGGGTCATGTGTGAGCACAGTTTGCTGGTAAACCCGTGGGGGCTGCCCTGCACACCGTGTCCAGGGATGGATTAGTCACCTCGGGAATCAGATACATCTGAGACTCCTCTTTTCCCTACTCCTGCCAATTCTTAGCTGTAGGCAAGTGACCAAGTCTGGAGAAAGTTGGGGTTTGTTATAAAAAGAAGAGAGTGAAGCTGTGGTGCACACCTGTAATCCCAGTACTTGGAAGGCTGAGACAGGAGGATGGCAGGTTGAAGGCCAGCCTCGGCAATTTAGAGAGACCCTGTTTTAAAATACAAACTAACAGCCAGGCGTGGTGGCACATGCTTGTAATCCCAGTACTTGGGAGGCTGAGACAGGAGGATCACAGGTTCGTGGCCAGCCTCAGCATGTAGTAAGACTCTCATCAACCTAGTGAGACAGTTTCAAAATAAAAATAAAATAGGGCTGGAGTATAGCTCAAAAGTAGAATGCCCCTGGGTTCAATCCCATCACACACACACACACACACACACACACACACACACACACACACACAAATACAAACTAAAAAGGGCTGGAAGTGTAGCTTGGAGGTAGAATTCCCCTGCATTCAATCCCAAGTACCAAAAAAAAGAAAATAATAATAATAATAATAATAGTAATAAGGGTGAATACGTGCCAGTATGTCTGCATATACGATTGTAGATAAACATGTGTATTTTGCTAAATCGGACCCCTTCCTCCTGCCAAATGCCCAGATAACTCTTAATTCATTGCGACCACTGTGGGTATCACTTGGGAATCCCACATAACAGAGAATGGTTCATGAAGGGCTTAAACAAATGGGGGTGCTGCCCCATCACGAGCCCACAGATGGGTGTTCCAGAGGTGCACAGTGTCTCCATGACACCACTCAGGACAGTCTTCTTCTGTCTTTCTGCTTTGCCATCCTTAGTGTCAGCATTTGATCTCAGGCTTTACGCCACATGGTTGCAATACGGCTGCTGCAACTCCAGGCCTCACAGCCATGTTCTGGGCAAGGAGGAAGGCCAAAGGTTAAACATGTTTCCTTTAGAGAGGCTTTGCTTTTCTGTCCCTCCTCAGAGACTCCTGCTTGTGCCTCATTGGCTAGAACTGTGTTATGTGACCATGCCTAACTCCAAAGGAAGCTGGGAGGTGGGGATTTTTTGTTTTTTATTTTATTTTTACTATCCCAGTCTCCACAGCAGAAGCAAGCAAGGAAGGAAGGAACCAGAGACCCAGACTGGGGTCAGGAGATTTCAATTCTGGCCCCTCCCATTACTGACCAGCAGTGGGCAAGTCCAGCAGTGCCCAGCAGGGAGCCTTCTTATGTTTAGGTTCTACTAAACATAAGTCACAAGCCACACCTCATGCTTAAGACTCAGTCTCCTGGAAGCCACAGGGCAGGAGCCACAGTTGGCCAGCAGGGTAGCACTGGGCCTGCTTCTCCTGGGGCGTGGCTTCTCAGCCATCCACATGCAGCCCCAGGACCATCCCAGGGGCTGTCCTCCCCAGGGTACAGCTCAGAGTAAAGAAGGGAGACCCACACAGCACAGGGGAGGTGCGTCTCCCACACACACGGGCTTAGCCCTAAAGATCCCTGCAGAAAAGGACGTGCCTGTTAAAGATCAGTTTCTTGCCGGGTGTGGTGGTGCACGCCTGTGATCCCCAGTACTTGGGAGGCTGAGACAGGAGAAGAGAAAGTTTGAGGACAGCCTCAGCAATGTAGTAAGACTCTCAGCCACCTAGTGAGACCCTGTTTCAAAATAAAAAACAAAATAGGGCTGGGAGTATAGCTCTGAGGTAGAATACCCCTGGGTTCAATCCCCAATAACACACACACACACACACACACACACACACACACACACACACACACAAGTCAATGCCTGAAGGAAGCCCTCCACCACCATGAGTCCCCGTCAGGCACTGGGAGGTCTCCAGTCCAGGCAGAATATACCATCAGGGCCCCTTGGACCTCAGTCAGCACTGTGACCTCAGTGGTCACACATCCCTTCACTGTGGTTCCGGGGAAAGTGAGTCTGGACGGTTTTGTTTCCTTGGCTCAGATATCCCGTCAGTTTCCTCATGAGAACAACGAGGGGTTGGGCAATATCTGATGCAGTTTTCCAGTCAAGGGAGACTCTTCCTCCCAAGCTGCCAGCCAGATCCAGAATCTGAACCCTGTTCCTACTCCTGCAAATAACGCACTAGCCATATGGTTGGAACCCGCTGGGCCTGTGGACATCTACTCTCTAGAGAATTCTGTGCTGGGTCTGCTGACAGAGGGAGGCCACAGAAGATGGCCTTGGACCCTGAGGCTCGCTCCTGGCCTGGCCTCTGCTTCCCGTTGCTTCTGGTGGGGCCACAGGGAAGCCCGGGGCCCCAGCCTGTGCTCAGCTGCCTCTCTCTGTGCAGGTGGGCTGCAAGCTGGTCATGGTCTTCTTCCAGTACTGCATCATGGCTAACTACGCCTGGTTGCTGGTGGAAGGCCTCTACCTTCATACCCTCCTCGCCATCTCCTTCTTCTCAGAGAGGAAGTGCCTGCAGGGATTCATTGCGCTTGGATGGGGTATGTTGCTCCAGGGTCATCCCTGTGCGGTGCGCAGGAACGGGCAGAGTCAGAAGGACTTCGTTTCTAGTTCCAGCTACACACTTAATGAACTTGTGTAATCTCCCATAGTTGCTTGATGTCTAACTCTCTAGCCTCAGCTTGTTTATCTGTCAAATGGGAAATAACAGTAAAAGTGAGCCCCAATTCCTGGCATCCAAAGTGTTTTACAGTTTTCCTCTACCCAACACTACTTGCCTCATCTTCTGTAGATGGTCCATTCGTATGTCCTCTTCCGGCTTCCTTTCTGTGTCAAGATGCTTTTTTTTAATGATATGACTGTTTATTTATTTATTTATTTATTATTACGTTTATTGGTGCATTGTAGTTATACGTTTTGATAAGTGTCAGGGTATCAGAAGCATGCATGCACACATTGCTCATTTAGCCCTCCCTCAAATCCCACCCTATTCCCTCCCCCTTCCCTCCTTTCCTTGCTCAGCATAGTGATTGACTCTGATAAGTTTGTGTGTACACACCATGTGCATTAGTGTATTTCCCTCTTCCCCCCTTCTGTCTCCTTCAGTTAGATTGCCTTCTTTGCTCAACTAAAATTTTCTCCTTCTTTGTCTGGGGTCCCTTCTATTTATTTATTTATTTGCGGTACCGGGAATTGAACCCAGGGGCATTCTACCTCTGAGCTATACCCCAAGCCCTATTTTTTGTTCTTTATTTTTGAAACAGGGTCTCACTAAGTTGCAGAGGGCCTCACTGAGTAGCTGAGGCTGGCCACAAACCCGGATCCTCCTGTCTCAGCCTCCCAAGTACTGGGATTACAAGTGTGCACCACCTCGCCTGGCTTGTCTGGGGTCCCTTCTAAGTCCCATTCTCCCTAGCTTCCACATATTAGGGAGAACATCCGACTTTTCACTCTTTGTGACTGACTAATCTCACTTAGCATAATGTTCTCCAGTGTCCTCCATTTCCCTGCAAATGATGTAATTTTGTTCTTCTTTATGGCTGCATAAAATTCCATTATATACATATCCCATAGAATGGATCAAGATGCTTTTGACTGCTGCTATACAAAGCCAGTCGTGGTGGTGCACACCTATAATCCCAGTACTTGAGAGGCTGAGATAGGAGGATCCCAGGTTCAAGGACAGCCTCAGCAAGTAGTGAGACTCTCATCAACCTAGTGAGACTCTTTCAAAATAAAAATAAAATAGGGCTGGGGGCATAACTCGAAGGTAGCATGCCTCTGGACTCAATCCCCAGTACCACCCACATACACACACAAACCACAAAAAAAAAACAAAAGTCTGGTGCAGATAAACTTTAAACAAAATAAAGCAATTAGGTCAATAACTGAACCAATCCATCCACCTATTCATTGTTTATCTGACGTACATATTAGTTCCCCCCTGGGTTCTAGACAGAGAGCCAGGTTCCTGCCAGTGACTCCCGGGCTCGCGGGGTGGTCAGGTATCCCAGCCATTAGTTTCATTTGGTTTCTTCCTGGTACTTTTAATTAAGAAGTGTCCCTGCCAGGAATACCCTCCACTGCCTTTTCCACGTGTCTAAATCCTACATGCAAGGGCCTGGTCTCCCTGTCACACCAGCAGGGAGACGCCTGAGCAAGCAGAAGGCATTGCACCCTCCTGTTATAAACCTTGGTTGCCTGATTAGCACATGACCCTCAGCTAGCAGGGGCTTGTAGGGCTGTGCAGATGTCTGACAAGGCCAGAAGTCCCGGAGGTCTGGGGGCCAGGACTTGCTTTATGCAGCTGACTCTGCCAAAAAAAAAAAAAAAAAAAAAATCACCCAGTTTGGAGCCTGATACACTGAGATTTTTTTTTTATACTTTATTTTGAAACTGGGTCTCACGAAGTTGCGGAGGGCCTCACTAGGTAGAGAGAGAGAGACAGGGAGAGAGAGAGAGAGAAAGCTGAGGCTGGCCGCGAACCCGGATCCTCCGGTCTCCGCCTCCCAAAGTACTGGGATTACAAGCGTGCGCCACCACGCCTGGCCTACACTGAGCTTTGAAGCCCAGATCTGCCAGGATTTAGCAGGATGAATATGGACAGTTCCCTCATCTATAACATCAGGGTCATAATTTACACAATATCCTCTGAGTACCTCTGTATTCAGAGATTATAAAAATATAGAAATTACCCCAAAAGCAAAGATTACAAAAAAATTACCAATTCCATCACCCAAGGGATTTGTAGTATAGTAAGGGACAAAATGGCATTGCAGAGGCTGGAATGTGGCTCAGTGGTAGAACATTCACCTGGCCTGTGGCACCCTGGGTTTGATCCCTAGCAGCGCAAAAAAATAAATAATGAAGAAATAAAACAAAAAAACCCATTGTTATAATATCTCTGTCATGGATTTTTAAGAGGTTTACATAAAATGAGTGTTCCTTTCTTCTTCATTACATCTTGTCCTCCCAAGTATTTATTGAGAATCTACTAAATGCCAGGCCCTATCCTGTCATCCCAGCACTTGGGAGGCTGAGACAGGAGGATCGCAGGTTCTCTGCCAGCCTCAGAAACTTAGCAAGGCCCTCTGCAACTTAATGAGACCCCGTTCCAAAATAAAAAATAAAATAGGGCTGGGGGTGTAGCTTGGAGGCAGAATGCCCCTGGGTTCAATCCCCAGTACCCCCCACACACAAATAAATAAATAACAAAGCCAAGCATGGTGGTGCATGCCTGTCATCCCAGCAGTTGGGAGGCTGAGACAAGAGGATTGCAGGTTCGAGACCAGCCTCAGCAAGTAGTGAGACTCTCATCAACCTAGTGAGACGCTGTTTCAAAATAAAAATAAAATAGGGCTGGGGTGTAGTTTGGAGTTAGAATGCTCCTGGGCTCAATCCCCAGTACCTCAAAAACAAAAACAAAACGCCTGTAATCCTAATTCTTGAGAGGCTGAGACAGGGGGATTACAGGTTTAAGGCCAGCCTGAGCAACCTAGCAATATCCTCAGCAACTTAACTAGACCCTTTTCAAAATAAGAAAGAAAATAGGGCTGGTGGTATGGCTTGGAGGTAGAATGTCCCTGGGTTTAATCCCCAGTACCACCAAAAACCACAAAATAAAACAAGCAAACAAACAAAAACCAGCAATGGTTCCCTTTCTCCTGGCCTGTCTCCTGTGAGAACAATTCTCACAGAAAGGACTCAATTCTATTAGCCGTTCCTCCTAATATTTACACTCATTTTTCTAGAACACAAACCACTCTTTTTTGATTTGTCCATTTGAAGTATTGTTGCCTCCATCTGATGGGAGATGGGGATAAAAAATTCTTCATCTACTACCCCTATTCTTTCATTGTGGATTCTCATAATTTTTGGTTAAATCATATTCAAAGCTGGACATGGTAGTGCACAAGACTTGGGAAGCTGAGGCAGGAGGATCATAAGTTTGAAGCCAGCCTAGGCAACGTAGCAAGACCCTGTCTCAAAATGAAATAAGTGGTAGAGTACTTGCCTAGCATATGGGAATCCCTGGGTTTGATTCTCAGCACTGCAGGAAAAAGAAAAAATATATATCACATCCAATGTTACTTTACATCTATGTAAATATTGTTTACTATTGAGCAATATCTTTCCATCTGTGAGAAAATTTTCTCATGAAAAAGCAATGGCCCCTCCCTCAATTCGTAGTGGCTTCCCCAGAGATAGGTTGCTTAAATGCCACTGCAAAACTGCAATAAATAAATAAATAAATAAATACAAATAAAATAAAATATATAAAAATAAATAAATATATTTACATATGTATTTAAATATATACATATTACATATATAAATATATATACATATATATTACACACACACACACACTCATATATATATACAGGATATATATATCCTTCTTAAGTAGGAAAAGAAATTACCTTAGTCCCATATATAAACATTTCCTGGAATTTCCTTTTGGTCTTTATTCTAATGGCACTTTCCCCCACATATTCTGTATTATTTCAAATCATCCATATTTTTAACTACCGTGTGGATGTATTTAACCAAATATCCCCATTGTTTGGACATTTAGGTTGTTCCTACTTTTCACTAAGTTGCTGAGGGTCTCCCTAAGTTGCTGAAGCTTGCCTCAAACCTATGATCCTCCTGTCTCAGCCTCCCAAGTACTGGGATTACAGGCATACTCCACCACACCTGGCTAAGGGTAGGTTTTTAAAGACAAAAATGAGGAGGATTGTATCAACTATTTCGAAATAATAATTCTTGGCCACAATGACTAATAACAAGAATGGTGTCAGTCGGAGGTTCAACAGATAGCTTCTGGGCAGATGTCCTTGTATCAGGCTGTGGAGGCCTCTGTGAAAACTTGTGGTTTGGGGAGTCTTTTGTGACACTATAAGCTGATCCTGTGTAATAACCCTTGTTTCATAATTTCTCAGCTTTATATACTTTTTTGTTAGGGTTGACACAAGTAACTCCATTTTGATCCTGACAACTCTCATCACATTTTTTTCTGTTTGTTTCCTGATGTATTATTGATTTCCTAGGACTACCATAACAAATTTTCAGTAACTTGGTTGCTTAAAACAATAGAAATTAATTCCCTCACAGTTCTGGAGACCAGAAGTCTGAAATCAAGGGCGGCAGGGGTGGTGCCTTATGGGGGCACTGAGGGGATCTGTTCCAGGTCCTACACCCTGCCACTAAGACACTAACCTTTTTGTTGTTGTTGTTGTTGTGTATGTGTGTGCGCGCACGTGTGCGTGCGTGCGTGCGTGCATGCGTGCGTGTGTGTGTTTGGAACTGGGGATTTAATCCAGGGATATTCTACCTCTGAGTTACAACTGCAGCCCTTTTTATTTTTATTTTGAAACAGAGTCTCACTAAGTTGCTGAGGCCAGCCTTGAACCTGAGATCTTCCTGTCTCAGCCTCCCAAGTCCTGGGATTACAGGTGTGTGCCACCATGCCTGGTACCTGCTCCTGTTCTTTCTAGAGCTTTCTCCTGCATGCCTGGGGTTCAGCCTTCATGCAGAGAATTCATTTCACCTTCCTCTACGAGTCTTGTTTCCTTTGCTTCTTGTCTTCCTCTCTTTGGTTTACTCTCTCACTGTGTAAGAGCACATCCTCCAGTGTCTGTCTACAAACAGGATCTGGAGGGAACATTTTTTTTTGCATTGAATATCTTAAAATATCTTTATTTCACATTCACACCTAATATGCCTTTTTGCTTGGACATATAACATCAGGTTGAAAATTCATTTTTGAAGGCCTTGTGTTGGCACATCTGGTATTACAGGAAGTGCTATGCCATTCCTGAGTGTTTGTACTCACCTCTCTATCCAAAATGCAATGGCTGGGGATGTAGCTTTGTGGTAGAGCACTTGCCTAGCATGCATGCAGTCCAGAGTTCCATCCCCAGCACCGCAAAAAATAAATAAGATGTGGGGTGTTCTCTCTGTGTTTTGCAGTGTCTCGAGGATGTGTTCCAGCGCAGGTCTTTTCCCATCTGTATTGCTGGCACATGGTGGCCCTTGCATCTGCAAACTCATATCCTCATTTCTTTTTTTTTTTCTTTATTTTGAAACAGGGTCTCACGAAGTTGCAGAGGCCTCACTAAGTAGCTGAGGCTGGCCACGAACCCGGATCCTCCAGTCTCAGCCTCCCAAGTACTGGGATTACAAGCGTGCGCCACCACGCCCGGCTCATATCCTCATTTCTTGAGATGGTCTTCTATTACCAGTTGCACCATTTCCTTTCCTCCAGTCTTTGTTTTCTCTTTTCTGAGACCCTTTTAGTCAGATGGTGCGCATGCTGGAATCAATCTCTAATTTTCTACTTTCCTACTCCGCATTCCACTGTTCTTTTATTCTGCTTTCTTGGAGATTCCTAGTATTTATCTTCCAACCCATCTATGGAATTGTTTTTTAAGTTTTGCTTGATGTGCATTCAGTTCCTAAGCCCTCTGTCTTGTCCTCTGATTGCTCCTGGTTGCAGCTCCCTTCTGCATGTTGGAGATGCGCCCTTCCCCATCTCTGATGATATTCCCTAGAGCTGTTTTGTTCAAGTTCCTTCTGCTCTTGGCTTGGTCTGTTTCCTCTGAGTTCCTCTTTGATTGTTTTGTTCTTAGTCTTTTATGTAATCAGATGCCGGTGACTTTGGATGTTTTCATATTTAACAATGAGTCACTTCAAGCCAGGCGTGGTGGCGCAAGCTTGTAATCCCAGTATTTTGGGAGGCAGAGACGGGAGGATCCGGGTTCTTGGCCAGCCTCAGCTCTCTCTCTCTCTCTCTCTCTCTCTCTCTCTACCTAGTGAGGCCCTCTGCAACTTCATGAGACCCAATTTCAAAATAAATTATTAAAAAATAGGGCCGGGGGTGTAGCGCAGACGTAGAATGCCCCTGGGTTCAATCCCCGGTACCGCAAAAATAAAAGAGTCGCTTCAGAGCTGAGTGAGGGTTCTGGGAGGGGCTTGTCTCTCAAGGGAGACTACGCTGGAGGTGACCACTGTGTTCGGGGGTCCCCAGCATTGCTATCTCTAGGTTCTGTGTCTGGGGCTGTTCAGATTCTCCAGAAGAGAATCCTTTACTCTCCTACCCCTACTGGGGACCAGGGGGCTGTAGTGGGGGGTAGAAACCCGGCTGCCAGAGGTCTGGACACTGAGCAGCCCAAGGGCTCTTATGATCCAGTTTATGGCAGGCACATCCCTTAGAAATAGAACGTGAGAGCCGGGCGTGGTGGCGCACGCTTGTAATCCCAGTACTTTGGGAGGCTGAGACCGGAGGATCCGGGTTCATGGCCAGCCTCAGCTCTCTCTCTCTCTCTCTCTCTCTCTCTCTCCTTAGTGAGGCCCTCCGCAACTTCGTGAGACCGGTTTCAAAATAAAGTATAAAAAATAGGGTCGGGGGTGTAGCGCGGAGGTAGAACGCCCCTGCGTTCAATCCCCGGTACCGCAAAAAAAAAAAAAAAAAAGAAATAGAACATGAGCCACACAGAGAACTCAAATGGCCTGGGTAAGCCAGGCGTGGTGGCATACGCTTGTGGTCCCAGTACTTGGGAGGCTGAGACCAGGAGGATCGCAGGTTCCAGGCCAACCTCAGCAACTTAGCAAGACCCTTAGCAACTTAGCGGAACCCTGTTTCCAAATAAAAAATAAAAATGTCTGTAACTCAGAGGTAGAATGACCCTGAGTTCAATCCCAGCACCAAAAAAGAAAAGGAAAAAAGAAAAGAAATGAAGGAAAAGAAAAAGAAATAAAGAAAAAGAAAGAGAGTTGAAAGGCCTGGGTGCGGTGGCACAAGCCCATAGTTCCAGCTACTTGGGTGTCTGAGGCAGGAGACCAGAGACCCTTCTCTTGAAATATATATATTTTCAGGTGTGCTTAGTAGAGCTCCCCTACTGGTTCAATTCCCAGTATTGCAAAAATAAACACATCGGGACCTCTCTGGCACTTACAGCACATCTCAGCTGGGATCAGCCACATATCAGGTGTTCCATAGCCACGCGTGGCCAGTAGCCGCAGTACTGGACAGTGCAGGTGGAGACCTTGTCACACCTGTGTTCAGCCCTCTGCCGGACTGGAGCCCAGTTCTCCTTGGCTTATTGGGGATACACAGCATTTGGCCTCATAAGGGTAGTGTTGGCCACCTGGGGTGGTCATCTATTTCTTATTCATTTATTTATTTATTTATTTATTTATTTATTTATTTTTGCAGTACTGGGGATTGAACCCAGGGGCATTCTACCTCCGCGCTACACCCCCGGCCCTATTTTTTATACTTTATTTTGAAACCGGGTCTCACGAAGTTGCAGAGGGCCTCACTAAGTAGAGAGAGAGACAGACAGAGAGAAAGAGCTGAGGCTGGCCGCGAACCGGGATCCTCCGGTCTCCGCCTCCCAAAGTACTGGGATTACAAGCATGTGCCACCACGCCCCGCGCATCTATTTCTTATTCATACTTCCAAACCATTCTGTGTCCCAGCCTCACCCTGCCTCCTGGGGTACCCACTCCCTCCCGCAGCACCCCGGGGACTTTCCCAGCAGCATCGCCTCGTGCAGCACGTACATTCAGCGTTCTCCGCTCTGGGACATCAGTTACTGCTTCTCTGCCAGCTTTCCATGTTCCTAAATGTGGCGACATCTCATTCACCCCAACTTTCCTTCCTGGTTTTTGTGCTTATGGACTTATGGCTTTCTTTTCTTTTTGCTTTCCGTAGTGTTGGGGATGGAATCCAGTGCCCCACACATTCTAGGCAAGCACTGTGCAACTGAACTCTATCCCCAGCCTCCTTTCTATTTCTTTCCTGTCATTTCAGAGGGGATTCAGGGGTAGATAAAAATAAATGTGCAAGTTCAGTTGGCCTTGTTTAATCAGATGTCAGGAAATGTTCTTGGGCTTTTTTTATTTTTGGTACTAGGAGTTGAGCCCAAGGACATTTTACCTCTGAGCTAAATCCCCAGCCCTATTTATTTATTTATTCATTCATTCATTCATTTTTTTTGGAAGCAAGGTCTTGCTAAGTTGCTGAGGCTGGCTTTGAACCTACCAACCTCCTGTCTCAGCCCTCCAAATACTGGAATTCCCAGCATGCGCCGCCGCACCCCGCTATGCCTTATCTTTTACATTCACAGGTATTTTCTCTTCTCTAGTCCAAAATGTATTTTTGGGTAAATATGGCAGTGATGGTTTAACGTCCAGTGAGATGGCTGAGCTTTTTACAAACCAATATTTTAATAAAACCAATACTTTCTACAACCTGTGTATCCTCCCCCCACCAGCTGCCTCCCATGGCCCCTTGAGCCTCTTCAGGGGTCTCCCTCCTTCAATCCCTCCCTCTTCTGCAGAGGGACAACAGAGTCTGGCCCAGGCTCCCAGGAAACCCCCAGCCCCATGTGGCTTTCAGGATCTACCTGACCCCACCTCTGTTCCCAGGGCATCCCCAGAACCCTGAGCATGCGGCTACATGTTGACATGGGATGGCAAAGGGTTTCCATGGAAACCAAATCTTGGTGCCTGCTTGGTATTTAGGCTGGGACAACCTATTGCCCCGTTCCTCTTCCATGTCTTGATGTTGAGTCCTTTCTCCTCCACCCCCTCCCCTTTGTGTTCAACCCTCAGGTTCGCCAGCCATTTTCGTTGCTTCGTGGGCTATCACAAGGCACTTTCTGGAAGACATTGGGTAAGCTGTTGGAAGGAAAAGTGAGAAAAACTTAACCAGCCCTCTATATCCACAGGTTTCGCATCTATGAATTAAATCAAACTTGAATTGAAATTTTTAAAAAAAATTGGTCTGTACTGAACATGTACAAATATTTTCCTTGTCATTATTTCCTAAACAACACAGTATAACTATTTATATAGCACTTATATTGCATTGGGTATTATAAGTCATTCAAAGATAATTTAAATAACTAGAGATAATTTAATATACAGGAGAGCCAGGCATGGTGGCGCACACCTGTAATACTGGTACTTGAGAGACTGAGACAGGAAGATCGCAAGTTCACAGCCAGTGCCCGGTAACTTATGAGACCCTGTTTCAAAATTTAAAAGAAAATAGGGCTGGGTGTGGAGATCAGAGGTAGAATGCCCTGGGTTCAACCCCCAGTACCATATACACACACAAAGTATATAGTAGGATGTGCATAGGTTATATGCAAATAGTATATGATTTTATATAAGGGACTTGAGCCTCCATGGTACTACATAGAGTCCTGGAACCCATCTCCTGTGGATAATGAGGGTCGATGTATTTAACATCGTCCTTTTCTTCAAACTCATAGATACTTCTTCAGAGCTGTCTTGAAAAGGCCTGTTTCTCAAATTAGGGGCAGCAGGTGAGTTCTCTGGAGCCCTGAGTTTCCAAATGGGCCGCGCCTGCACCTGCCTGCATCTCCTGGGCCTCCCTGTCATTTTGCCTTCAGGGTCAGCACTGTGCTTGGGCCAGGTGTAGACAGGAGCTGCGGGACTGCAAGCAGGTGCTGCTCATTGGAGGGAGCCCAAGGAAGGGCCAGGTCAGCTTTCCCTAACTTGGGATCTCCCTCCTGGATGCCTCCCTACCCTGGGGTGTTTAAGAGCCTTGAGGAGCCAGGCTCAACAGGGCCCAGGTCTTCTCAAATTGTGAGTGTGGCAGTGACCAGGAAAAACCAGAGCTCCACTCTTGTTCTCTAAGGAGCGAGGGCCCCCTGGGAGTAAGCAGGTGGCAGGTGAACTTGGAAGAAGCGAGGCGGCACGATGGGTGGGAGTCTGTTTCCCCAGGGAAGAATGACACAACCAGCCCAATAAGAGGACTAGGTCAGATGAGGCTCACGTGTGTCTTATGGTCCAAATTATGCCCAAAGTAATTGTTTCAAAATGCATTTTTTAAAATGGATGAATGCACTTCTTTAAGAAAAATATCTGATGGCTGCTGTGATACACACCTGGAGACCCAGCTACTCAGGAGACTGAGACAGTTGGATCACTTGAGCCTAGGGGTTTGAGGCCAGCTTGGGCAACATTGCAGAACCCTGCTTCCAATAATAACAACAACAACAACAATAATAATAATAATAATAATTTTTAATCTAGATTTTCAACCTCTAGAAAGTTCTATAAGCATTTCCCATTTTCCCTTGCGGCAAAAATCTGCAGCTCTGCTCTGCTGCCTTGGGCCAAGCATGTGCTCTAGTTGGCCAGGTATCCCCATGCCTGATGTCCCCAGCAAGCCCCTCACTGATGTCATCTGCCCAGCCTCTGTTGGGAGCTGAGTTTGTCACCGTGTGCCCCAGTGAATTTGGACGACAAGCTAGTGTTTTGGGATCCAGGGTCCCGCGTCTCTCCAGTTCCTGCAGCTGCTCATAGTGACAGGTGGCCGCTCCCTTGGCCCCAGCAGCACTCTTGGGTGCTTGAGAGGGGCAGGTTCAGTGCTGGGCACACAGCTGCGGGGGCTCAAGGACACAGACTTGGGTCCTTCATACCAAAGGTCACCTCAGGGAATGCGTTACTGGGCAGCCTCGCTCCGCATGCTTAACCATGCTGGGTCTTCTTCCCCATAGGTGCTGGGACATAAACGCCAACGCTTCCATCTGGTGGGTCATCCGAGGGCCTGTGATCCTCTCCATCCTGGTGAGTGGCTGTCCTCCCCTGAGCTGGGGCCAATGGAACAGATGGAAACAGTGACCAGAACACCTGGAGGCCAGGATCCCTCCAGAGGCCAGTGTTCCCCAAGAAGCAGGGCTGAGCTAGGAGCCCTGGACTTCCCCTAACCCTGTGTCCTTTGGCAGGTGTCCCCAGCCCCAAGCTACTCCTGGGGACAAGGACGGTGCGAGCTGGGCAATTCTGCTGATCCGTCTTCTGTAAAAGGGTGCTGGAGTAGGTGGAGCAGGGGAAGCGCTGTCATGTGGGCAAATTCATAACCTCCCAGAGCAGGTCCTGGGGCGGGAAGAGGGGACACGAAAGAAATAAAGAAAGAGACTTCATTATTGTCTCTCTGGAAGTTATGATTCGGAAAGTGGACACACACTTTTTTTTTTATAATGGGTATGAAACTCAGGGGCATTCTACTTCTGAGCTATACCACCATCCCTATTTTATTTTTTGTTTTGAAACAGGGTCTTGCTAAGTTGCTGAGGGCCTTGTTAAGTTGCTGAGGCTGGCTTCAAACCTGCAATCCTACTGTCTCAGCCTCCCAAGTACCGGAATTACAGGCATGTACCACCATGTCCGGCATGGATACACTTTTGGCAGATGAAACCATTTAGGCCTTTTATCTAACCCAGGGCTTCAAGCATGCTTGACAAGTGCTCTATCACTGAGCTACATGCCTAGCCCCCTTTTAAGATATTTTAAGTGTTCTTACACAGTAACATCATCCCTAAATTGGATGAATCAGGAATGGGAGGTAATCACGGAGGCTTTCTGGAGCTGGTGATGGAGCTGCAAACAGACTCAAGGTTGAGAAGCAGCAGTTCTCAAAGCAGCTTCAGCTTTGTCTGGGAGCTTATTAAAAATGCAAATTCTTATAAGGTGACACATGCATGTAATTGTAGCTATGAGGGAGGCTGAGGCAGGAGGATCACAAGTTTGAGGACAACCTGGGCAACTTAGTGAGACCCTGTGTCAAAATAAAAAAATAAAAAGGGCAGGGGGTGTAGCTCAGTGGTAGAGAACTTGCCTAGCATGTGTGAGGTCCTGGGTTAAATCCCCAGTATGGGGGTGGGGTGGGGAGGTAGGAGCTAAGCCTTGGGCACACACCAGATTTACTGAACCATAGCCTGTGGAGACGGAGCCCAACAGTCTGTCCCTAAACTTTGAGAACTGCTGATGTAAAGCCAATCAGCGTGGACTTGACCTGGGAGCTTATTAGGAATTCAGACTCCCAGGCCCGGCCTGAGACCTGCATGTTCAAGATTGCAGAGCCCTGCCAGTGTGAGCAGTCTGCCGGGAATGGCAGGCTTAGAGAGGCGGCGGCCCAGTTGGGAGGGCTTCCAGCTGTGGCTTCTGGAAAGGGCAGGAGGGGCAGCAGTGATGTGCCATCTTGGCTGTGGTTATGCAACGTCTTCCCCGCCTCCAGGGCCAGGGGCAGGGCCAGGAGAGGTGGCCAGAAAGCAAGACACCTCAACCCCACCTCTGCCTTGTGTTCTGCAGATCAATTTCATCTTTTTTATAAACATTCTAAGAATCCTGATGAGAAAACTAAGAACCCAAGAAACAAGAGGAAATGAAATGGACCATTACAAGTAAGTGGAAAGCAAAGATGCAGGCCTGCGCAGTTGGTCAGTCAGGAAGCATTTACTGAGCACCTACTGTGTACTCAAATGGTGCCCCTTAAAAAAGGAAAAGTCATGGACCTAGTCCCAGAAGTTTACCATGTAAGTTTATGTGTAGCGGGGAGGGGTCTGATTCTGAAACCTCCGACGCAGGTGGGGAAATTAAGGAATCTCAGACAGGAAGCTTGCAAGCAGAGAGCTGGCCCTGCAGGCAAGGCTAGAGAGTGTGCATGGGCTCCCGGGAACTGAATTCAGACACATTGATGTAATGATGACACATAGCTACAATTGTTCAGGGGAGAATGATCTTAGCTTTCATCAGATTTTTAAGATGGGTCATTCAAACATACTTAAAACCTTTAAGATGTATGAGTCTATTAGAGCTTCTATAACAAACACCACAGGCTAGGGGGTTTAAACAACAGAAAGTCATGGTTCTGGAGGCTGGAAGTCTAAGATCAAGGTTCAGTTTCTGCGGAGAAGTCCTGCTCAGATATCTTGTTCTCGTAGTGTGGCCTTTTCTCTTCATGAGCTTCCCTCCGGTCTCTGTGTGTCCACATTTCCTTTTTTTCTAAGGATATCAGTTGATTCAATTAGGGCCCACCCTAAAGTCCCCATTTCAACTTAATCATCTCTTAAAAGATCCTGTGTCCAAATGCAGGCATATTCTGAGGTACTGAGGCTACAATGTGTGTGTGTGGGGGGGGGGGTTATGATTCAGCCCATAACAAATGTCAAAGTCAAAGTCAAATTAGTGTTGGGAGGTTTTCTCTGTGATGTGTTGAATTTGGGGAATCTGGCAGCAGCCAGGATCACGTGTGTCAGATTCCCCACAGCAGCCCTGGATCAGTAGGCTCTGAAGTGGGGTGGAACTGGAGATTCAGGATAAAGTTGCCAGATAAAATACAGGATGACCAATTACACTTGAGCTTTAGATAAACATTAAATACTTTTTTTTAGGACATACCCCCCAAAGTGTCCATTGTGTATCTGAAATTTAAATTTAACTGGGCATCCTGTATTTTTATTTGCTAAATTTGACAACCCTAACCTGGGAAGAAAATGCCAGAGCTTCTCCATATAGATATTTATTATCTAACAAATAACAAGGCCAGCTGTGCTTATCACATGTTAGACCCAGAGCGGCAATAATATAGGCACATAATTTATAGACAAATAGAAGCTATTTGAGTGGGTATTTTTTATTTATGTATTTATTGATAGAGATAGGTGATCAGAAAGTCTTGGGATAGATCATGATTTGCTGAGAGCTGTGTCTGGGTGACAGGCATATGGGAGTTAGGAATTTTCCAAAATAAAATGAAAACAGGGCTGGGGGTGCAGCTAGGTGGTAGAGTGCTTGCTTAGCATGCAAAGCCTTGGACTCCATCCACAGTGTCACAAACAAAACAAAAACAAAAACAAACAAAAAATTCCCAGAAAAACAAAAAAGTCTGGGACACTGCTGCCAGGCTTCAAGCAAACAGACGCTAGATGAGTTGTGCCCTTGGCAAGGGGAGGGGATAGGAAGGAGGCAGAGCAGAGGTGGCAGTGTTCCCTGTGTCCCCAGGCGCCTGGCCAAGTCCACCCTCCTGCTGATCCCCCTCTTTGGTATCCACTACATCGTCTTCGCCTTCTCCCCGGAGGACGCCATGGAGGTCCAACTGTTTTTTGAATTGGCCCTTGGCTCATTCCAGGTAAGCTCTGGGTCTGTGGCTGCTGCTGAAAAATAGAACCCTCTGGTTCCTTAGAGAGTAACAGAGGTAGCAGAAACAGCAAGGCAGAACCCCCTGAAGCTCAGGGGTGGTGTGGGAAGGGGGGTGCTCCATGGGCAGGAACCCAAGGGAGTCAGAGATGGAACCTGCCTGTGCTGTGTGACCCTGAGTGAGACTCACAGCCCCCACCAATCACACAGGACCCCAGGCGCAACAAAAAGGAAAAGCCACCCAGCACTATGTCTCAGCTGTCAATAGCATAGGCCCAGTCCAATAATATAAACACCCGAAAAGCCAACTTCCAGAAAGATGAGCCCTGGGGAAGATATTTGAAAAACAACAATATCCTCATCTTCATAATGGGAAGTCCATAGAAAGTGCCCATGCTTAAAAAAAATCCACAAGTAGCAGAATCAGCATATTATTTAGAAATTTTAAGCGAATTCAAGCAGTTGCCTTGAAGGGGCAGGAAGTGGGGCAGGGTGTCAGGAGACTGCTGGGTTTTCCAACAAGAATCATTTGACTTTTTAAACCCTGTGCATGGGCAACTTAATATAAATAATAACTGGATAAGAAAGAAAGAAAAAGAGAAAGGGAAAGGGAAAGGGAAAAGAAGAGAGTGAGTGAGAGAGAGAGAGAGAGAGAGAGAAGGAAGGAAGGAAGGAAGGAAGGAAGGAAGGAAGGAAGGAAGGAGTGGAAAATCTTCTACCTATACATCCAACAAGATGTGAGGTTAAAAAAAACATATTTGGATAGAGGGAGTCTTAATATGAATCCCAAACTTTGCAATGTTGTTTGTTTATTTATTCATAGCTATTTCCTTCCAAAAATAAGATGATGTCCCTTTTGGGAAGAACATACAGAAGGCAAAAAAAAAAAAAAAGTAGATGAAGGACCAGTGGAAAAAAATATATAAAGCTAGTTGGGTTCCTACACAGAAAGAGATTTGACCAAGTTCTAGAAAGACAGAAGAGGTGGGTGGGTCATCAGTTTGGTTTGAAGCTTCCCGATAGTCAAAGCAAAGACAAAAACAATGTTTCAAGCTTTTTGGTATTCATAAGATGAAAGCAGACCCTGCTGGGGTATAGCTGGGGCAGTGACGGAGCACTTGCCTAGTGTGCATGAGGCCCTGGGTTCCATCCCCAGTCCTGAAGAAAAAAAAAGATGAAAGCAAACCAATTACCCAGACAACCCCAGTGACTACAGGCTCTAGTGCTTGAGAGACTTCTCCTGTGGGTTTTTTCTAAAGGCATTAGGAAATTAATGCCTCTTAGCTCTCAACAGCATGCCCACAGCGGGGCAATGTCGTCCAGTGGAGCTTCACCAGGGCAGGCCTGGGCTTCGGTGGGGCTCAGCATTCCCTTCATCCCCGGGGTTCTTTTCTGGGTAGGCATGGCTGGGGTCCTCCTTCCACTCCCAGGCTCCAGGGGAGGACACAGCACTGGGCACACAGCGCTGAGTGGAGCCAGGTCCTGCCCTCCCCCAGCCTTCAGGCCCCTCTGCCCTCCTCTGCTGGGCAGCTCTGTCCAGAGCCCTTGCCAAGTCCACTGACCTCCAGAGAACCCAGCCTCCTGTGTATGTAACCCATGACTCCTCTCGGCCAGGGAGATTTTGCAACCATCACGCTGGTGCTGTACGGGAGGCTGGGCTCGGCATGCCCGGTTCAGCAGCTGAGGAATTTGAGATCCGGCTGGGTGCAATGATTTGACCCAGCCCACAAAAGTGGGTAGTGACCATGGGAGAGCTTGGAGACCCAGATCTGCCTCACCACATAGGTGGGACTTCCCAGAGGTAGGGCTTGCGGTTGGGGCTGTAGATTACCCAAGTGAAGGCCATTCCACCTCTGGGAAAATGTCAAGAGAAAACCAAAAGTACTTTCCTAATGTTCCCACAGAAATGCTCATGAAGGAAAAGGATTATGAGAAAATTCATATATGTATATACAGTATGTATATGTCATACATACATATATAAGTAAAATACATCTGTATCTACATATATGAAAATAATTTCTTCCATATGCAAAAGCAAAGTGAATAATGAAATGAACCTACCTGTAGCGGTCCCACAGCTCAGCAATATCCACTCATGGCCTATCTTGTTTCATTTCTGTCCCTACCCCATCTTTGTTTGTTTGTTTAAGATGAGATCTCCCTAAATTGCCCGGGCTGGCCTATGACTTGAGACCCTCCTGCCTTAGTCTCTCGAGTCACTGGATTACAGGCATGGGCCACCGGGCCTGCTACCCCCATCTTTTTAAGTAAACCCAAGACATCGTATTATTTCATCTGTGAACATTTTAATATGTAATCCTAAAAGACAAGGGCTTAAAGAACACATAACAACCACCACACTATTATCTCTGATATATACTTGTAAAACCTAAAATGCACTGATTCTTTCTGGTTGTGTAAGTAATACTTGCTTATTGTAGATAATTTGGAAAACAAGGAAAAGAAAAAACAAAGTAAAAAAAAAGAGGGGTGTAGCTCAGTGATAGAGTGCTTGCCTAGCATACTCAAATCCCTGGGTTCAATCCCTAGCACCTCAAAAAAGATAGAGAACCCTTCATTCATATAATACCCCAGAAATAACCTCTCTCCAGGGAGACACAACACACAGATATACACATGTTCATGTAATGAGGATCATGAGTGTACAGTTCTGTATCCTGTTTGCTTTAATTCTCTGTCACACCCATCAAGAACATTTCTTGGGCTGAGGATGTAACTCAGCACTTAGCATGCACAAAGTCCTGAGTTCAGTCTCCAGGACTGCAATATAAAAAAAGGAACATTTCTTCATAGCATTAAAATTCTGCAAAGTCTTCATTTTTAATGATTGCCTAACAGCTGTGGAATTTAGTAAGCATACTGGTGTGTATGAGGCCTGCCTGTGTACGCTTGGGGCACGGCTAACTTTTCCTCACCCAGAGCTCCTGCCCTCCCTGAACAGGGAAAATGGATCCTTGGACCCAGGACAGGAGCAGTCCAGCAACCCTGGGCCCATGAGGCAGGAAGCAGCCTTGGCTTGGCCACCAGCTCTGGGTGAAGCACACACAGTTCCGGTCCTGTTGGAATCCCTCTATGACTCAGCCCCTCACCTGTAAAGTGGGGGTCATCTACCTCCCACTGAGGGCATAGGTGAGAATTTGATGAAGCACCAGGGGACCCAGAATCCCACAGGACTCCAGCTAGGCTGTGCCCCCATCCAGGTCTGATTTATTTCACAGCCTTCCTCCTTCTCCCTAGCAGTGGTTCCCAGGGGCAAAGCCTCTTCTAACTGTCTGGGGATATTTTTTGGGGGTATACTAGGGGTTGAACCCAGGGCACTTAACTACTGAGCTATATCCCCAGCCCTTTTTATTTTGAGACAAGATCTCACTATGTTGCCCAGGCTAGCCTCAAACTTTCAGTCCTCCTGTCTCAGCCTCCCAAGTCATTGGGATTACAAGCCTGTGCCACTGAGCCCGGGTCTGGGATCTTCAAAAGCTGCTCATTCCCCCATTCCCAGACCTTAGGTTTTGGGATGTACAGTGCATCCTGGGATACAAGCTGCCAGGTGATCTTAATGTGCCACAAAATCTGGACACCTCACAGCCCTGAGTCAGCATTCCTGCCATACCAGTAGTCCCCTTTCTATTTAGCAGTCACGGATGCCTGCAATTTCCCAAGCACACTCTTTTGAATTTGTCACTAACTCAATAAAGTGCCCATATCCCAGGGTTGGGCCTCTGTAGTAGAGCACATACTTAGCATGCATGTGGTCCTGGGGCCAATCCCCAGCACCAAAAAAGAAGAAGAAGCCAATATACCTGAGCAGTGATATATCTCACCACAGAAGGCTGTGTTGTTACTCTCTGGGGTGTCTGATGTGGTAAGCAACTAAGGGCAGGCCTGGGTGGAACTAGGGAAGGAGGTGGAGCTGAACATGCAGGCCTTAATGGGGAGAGGTGGACCCTAGAGAGGCGGTGAGCAGGACCCCCACCCCCACCCCTGCTCACTCAGGGCTCTGCAGGCCTCTTTGGCTTGACTCAGGCATCTCAGCCTGGAATCCCTACTCTGGCAGAGCTCCATGCCAGGATCCCTGACTCTCCACTAGGCAGGGAGGCCAAGCCCTGCTACCTGTCCAGAGTTTGTCTCAACCACACATTTATTCTTCAATCTCCACATTTCAGTGTCTCCAGATTTCTAGCTTATCATGAAAATGAGACCACACAGGGCCTGGGGTCTCCCACCAGGCTGGCTCTGCCCCCTCCTAGTGGGGTTGGGACACATTTCAGGGGCCAACCTGTCCCTGCTGCTCCCAGATACCCCAGGGTACTGATTCCGGTGACCTTCCTGGTCCCTGCTGACTGGGTCCAAGTTAGCAGCTCTTGTTTTACTGTCACTGACACTACAGAGGCCCTGTGTGAGACACTGGGACGATAGATGTCAGGGGACTCATAGTCAGATGGTACAGGTACAGCTAGGCGCACTGTGGGGGCCCAGAGAAGTAATTCCCCTGAGAAAAGAGAATAGGGGGTGAGTGGGGAGCTGGTGATGAGAGGGCTGGGGCAGGAGGCGTGGGCCCCAGGCCGCTGCCCAGGGCTAATGCTGAAGTACCCGCACTGACCCCTGCTCCCTCCGGCAGGGGCTGGTGGTGGCCGTCCTCTACTGCTTCCTCAACGGGGAGGTGAGTGTTCTTGGATTTCAGTGGCTTCCAGCGCAGAAGCTCCACAGAGCTAGAGGTTGAGGGGGGTTGCTTTTTTTTTTTGGTGGGGTGGGGGGGAGTGGGCCTGTGACAAGGGCTTGACCAATCTTATAGGAGTCTGAAATCAATAAAAGTAGATTGACCTGCTGTTGGATATTAAAACACTGCCCAGCACTGCCCCCAGTTCTGACTCAGCAAAAGTTCTGATTCCATAGGTCTGGGCTGGGGCCTCAGAAAGTGTCCTTTTACAAGCACCCCAGGGGTTCTTATCCATGGGCAATTTCAGGAAGCAGGGGGAAAGAGTGCAGGCACCCGAACCAGAACCCAGGCTCCTGGTGGCCCTGCAGCTTGCTCCTGTCACATCGAGCCCCTCTGTGAGCCTCGGTCTTCCCCTAGGTGAAATGGGTGACTCAGAAGTAGCACCTACATCTCAATCCCCCAAGGCCTTCAGCGGAGTTCTAACTCCCTGTGGGGCTGTGCACGCACTTAGAGGACTCTGGTCTGGAGCATTTGGGTCAGGACAGGAGGCTCCAGGCACTGAGAGCCCCATACTCAACATTGGTTAAATAGGGTATTGCATTCAAGCGGAGCCTCTCTCTGGCTGTTGACCTTCACGTTTGAATGGGAATGACCGCTGATGTTTTCCAAAAGCCAACACCAGGACTGGCCTCAAAGTTCTGGCTGCCCCAGTCAGGGAGGTGAAGCTAGAGCAGCTCCCTGGCCCCCAGGTAAATCCTGAGCTGGGGTGGCACCTTGGGAATAAGCAACCAGCTGTCTACTGAGGATCCGGATGTCTGAGTTCTGCAGTTTGGGATACAAGTCACAAGTTCTTGGTTTGGGGCATGATATAAGGAGATGGCAGGTTCGAGTGCTCAGGACCTTTGGGACACGGGGCTGGAAATGGTCAGGGTGGCCTGCAGGCGAGGGGACACCAGTAGTGGCAGTAGTGGCAGGACCTGTGTGGAGGTCCGTGGGAGTGAGCTGGGCTTGGGCCCGGGGCTGCTGCTGATGGCTGGTCTTGGGCAGGTGCAGCTGGAAGTTCAGAAGAAGTGGCGGCAGTGGAACCTCCAAGGGCTGCCGCTGCGCCCCGTGGGCCTCAGCTCCTCCTTCAGCACCGGCACCAATGGCCCTGGCACCAAGTCCTGCCCCTCAGAGCAGAGCCGGGGCACCTGCAGGGCCAGCATCATCTGAGAGGCTGCAGCACGGCCGCTCCTGGACAGAGGCCCACACAGGCCTTTAGAGGGCTGGACACCAGGGACAGCCATCTTCCCAGCAGACATCGTGTGCTCTTCCCTGTGATTGCAACCGCCCCTCCCCAGGCCTGGGATTCTTTAGAACTAAAGTGACTTGGGGCAGCTTGGGAGGGTGGGATGAGGGCCTGGGACTGGTCTGTGGTGCTCCTTCTCTGGGAGGAGCAGTTCAGGAGACCCAGAAGGGACGGGAAAATAAATGGTACCTGGGAACTGATTTGCTCTGTATTTGTCAGTCTTTTGGCCCTGAAACACAACAGAGGGAATATGCCTTGGCTCACTCCCTGGCCATTTCCTGCAGGATGAGGGGGGCTTCCCTGTACCCCAGCTCATTTTCAGGGATAAGTTTAGAGGTTCAGAGAACATGAGCTATCAAAGCCTGTGGCAGATCCTATCTGTCCCCCACTACCACAGGCCTGCCTAGTACCTCTCACCGGAACCTTGGACAACATCTAAATTAATCCGATGAAGCCACAAGGGAGCCCCAGAATCCTCAGCCCCTTTGCGTATCTCTGACATGGTGTGAGGCCACGTGGGGGGGGGCAGGTGCAGTAGGAAGCACGACATAATCCCACTTTACAGATGATAAACAGGTTCCCCAAGGCCCTATGACTTGCCCAATCTACTCAGCAAGGAGGTGGCAGTTTGGCCCAAGGCCTTTGACTTCAAATGCACATGTTTCAAGGCTATGTCTGAGTTTTCCCTGCTCCCAGGCAGACGACAGGGGTCTTCCATTAAGCTCCTGGGACTTTAGTCTCACTTTTCACTCTGGCTCTCAGTCCCCATGAATATCTGTACTCTCTCTATCCCCATGTGAGGATGAAAGAGAACTAAATACCCTTTTACTGAACAAAACCGACTAGTGCTCCAGGGGAAGCATTCTAAAAAGTGGCTAAGGCATCAGTGTAGAGAAAAAAGCACTTTACTGTGGGTGGCAAGTCATCCCTGTGCACCTTACCGACTGCTGCAGGTCCCACTTTCCAGGCTAAGATCTAGCCTGTGTGGTTGATGGACTTGACTCTCTGCAAAACCAAGCAGTTCCCAGGAGGGGCAGAGGGTGGAGCTCAGTGGTAGAGTGCTGCCCAGCCTGCCAAGCCCTGGGTTTCATCTCAGCACCGACAAGCAAAATTCTTCTCGGGTGGTCCCCCTGAGCTCCCTGCACCTTGGTGGTTCAGCCTTAGCACCCACAGCCTCATGACTTTGTGCATCTTGGAGTAAAGATTTTTAAAATCTCCATAGAAGGGCTGGGCACAGTGGTTTGCATCTATAGTCACAGCTACTCGGGGAGGCTGAAGCAGGAGGATCACTTGAGCCCATGAGTTCAATACCAGCCTGGGCAACACAGAAGGTTACTGTAGAGGTAGGTAGGTTCAGGTGCCTAGCCCAGGAGAGGCCTGCAGTTACAAGGGCAGGACAGAGACCAAAACCACATGCAATTGGTGGAAACCAGAATTCAACAGGAGGGGAAGGGGGAGGAGGGAAGGGGTCAGTGTAGTAGATTAGGGACTGGAAAGGGGGCAACATGAGGAATCAGTGCCGGCAAGGATGGAAATTTCCACTGGTTCTTGACCCCCTTCACCTCCATTCATCCCCAGGGTGGAGGGGGTAGCTGTTAATCATTACCGAGGTCTGACTGTTCCCGATACCCCCTGTGGAGTCCAGCAGGTCTAGGCTCCGGCTCTTTGAAATGTGTTCTAGGATCACAAATGGTACCCTGAGGCCCTCTGACTCTTACAAAAGACAGACACTCCAACCTGCACAAGGGCACACCCCACACCTGTGGCCTCAGGGAGGACTGTGTGTTAGAAATCCACTGGGCCCTCCAGGGAAGACTTGCTTAAGGAAAGATTGTGACAGGGAGAGTATCAGAAGGGACAGCCAGCTGCAAGAGCTGGAGTTAACTGGGTTTGTGAGATCTGCACAAAGGGTAGGGGAGAAATCAAGTCAAATGGTTTAAAAACCTATTATGGGCAAGACATTCTGAGGGAGTCCTACTGGGGCCAGGGAAATGTGCACCAAGACCTTTTGAGCTTGTGGAAGAAATTCCTAGGCACTGATTGGTCCTGAAGTGGAGGAACAATCCATTCCAGCAACCTCAAGAGCCCCAGGGCCCCTACAGTCAATATCCCAGCACAGAGTCAATACAACAGGTGTGAACTCTTCTCGGTCCTAGCCTGGATACCAGTTACTGGAGCTGCTCCCAAATCAATTCCAGTCCAGGGAAGGAAACCCAAGAAAAGTTTTAAAATATTTTTCTTCTTTTAAAAATCAACATCCTAGTGGCCAGGGATGTGGCTCAGTGGTGGAGTGCTTGCCTAGCATGCACGAGGTCCTGGGTTTGATTCCCAGTACCAAAATAAACAAACAAAATCAACATCCTAATAATTTGGCAATATCTGTGCAGACGGTGGCACTGAAGCCTTCTCCTGGCCTCTGTCCCTGCCCACCAGCTGCAGAGACCCCTGAGTCTGGCGGACACCCAGAGCTTACTGGCTAAAAGGTAGCAGCTTCAAGGTTGCTGTCCCAACCCTTCCCCACCAGAGGTCACATGTTTGCAGAGTCCCATCTTGACCACGCTTTTTTGTAGAATTCGAGGTCCGTAAGGAGACCCTAGAATTTCTCCGATTGGTCCCAGGGCTGGGTGATGCTGTTGATGTGAAGGCCACTGATGGCATTCAAGAAGAAGAGGAAGGAGGCCGTGAATTCGCACCAAAACATCAGGGTGAAGCCAGTGAGCGTGACCTGGTTCCGGAGGAGGATCACAAAAGTCAGGAGCCCCCCAGAGGAGAGGATGAAAGAGACCAGGAGGAGGAAGGACCCGATGGCCCACTTGCGCCGGGATCGGATGTCCTCACACACCTGGGACACCATGAGGAGCTCCAGGCCAAAGATGGCGGCCACCACTGCCATGGCGCCTGCACTGCGGGTCAGGCCCATGCCCACAGCCAGCCCAGGCACGTGGGCCTGACTCAGGTCTCTGAGGCAGTGTGGCCAACTCTGGTTGGTGATGGTGCAGAAGTTCCAGAGCCCAAAGAGGTGGTCCTCAGCCAGGAGCCAGTGCCCATCGCAGATGGAGACGGAAGAGAGGACCACAGCCAGGGCAACACACGTGATGATGAGGGTCCGGATGAAGGACTCGAAGGACCTCTGGGGCCTCCTTTGGCCCACCAGCCTCTGGGCCTGGAAGACAACACCGGAAGCAGTGGGTCAGCACCGCCCCTCCCTCACCACACCCTTTCCAGGAACATGGAACATGCCTTCCAACTTCCTGCAGCCCATTTTTAGCTCTGGTCTCACGGGAAGCCTGGATTAGGCTTTCACAGCACAGAACCCCACTCACTGGGTGACCCTTTTACTCTGTCTACCTGTCTAGGCCCATAAGTATGACTGTCTGGTGTTCACCAGGCACAAATTCTTCCTGTACCATTCGTCCTTTCGAGATCTCTACAATGGGTGAAGAACCCAACTTGACCTGCAAACTCCACTCTGAATTCAGAAAACCTGCCTTGCCTGGCTTCCATGACCTTGAGCATGCAGCCTGCTTTGGGTTTGTTATACCCCAAACGAGAATGCTGCCCATCAGGGCTATAGTATTGTACGAAGCATAGAGGCGTTCACATGCCATCACAAAAGCTTGCTCCTTCCCCCGGTACACATCCAGTTTCATCCCAATCCCTGCCCACCAGGTTCTGCACTTTCTATACTTGGTCTGGCCTCTATGTCTCATTCTCTCATTCTCCCGAGTACTGAAAGTGATGTTTGCACCCTGCCCTTTGGCCTTACTCAGCCTGCACCCTGCCCAGAGCTGGCCAAAGTGGCTGTTCTAGTAGTTTCTAGGCATGGGGAGGCCACTGCAGCTCTCAGCCTCTGGTCTCAGCAGTGGAGGGGTGCATGCCTCGCCTCCTCAGCCTCCTGGCAAGCAAGCTAGGTGTCCAGTGAGGTGTCTCCTATCTCGTAGTCCTGAGATGCTACCTGGGCACCCAACCTCTCCCAACCCACAAAGCGAAAGATGGAAACACTACAAAACCAGACTGCTGCAAGACCTGCCTTCCTCCCTCCCCAACCTCACTTCTCAGGACACTCCCCCTCAACACCAAGGCAGCCCTATTTCCAGGCCTAGAACTTTCTTCCCTCAGACCTCCCAGCCCCTCTGCCCCACAGGCTCTCTGAGCTCCCCATCCCTTCAAGATGACTCCTGTTTGTCATTCTTTTTCTTTTCTTTTTGGTACTGGGGATTGAACCCAGGGGCATTCTACCTCCAACCTACACCTCCAGCCCTATTTAATTCTTTGTTTTTAAACAGGGTCTCACTAGGTTGCTGGAAGTCTCACTAAGTCGCTGAGGCTGGCCTCGAACCTGTGATCCTCCTGTCTCAGCCTTCCAGGTACTGGGATTACAGGCGTGTGCCACTACGCCCAGCTTCCTTTTCTCCATTCTTCATGTCTGTTTAGAGTCACCTCCTCGGGTATGTCTTTCACCCCACCCAAGCCAAAGCGGGTCCTCTCCTGGTATTCTCCACCAGGCACCCTGTTTGCTTTCTTCACCGTTCTGGTCACACTTTGTAGTTACGAGCATTGTCTGTGTCACTTGGACACTGTGTCCTCCAGGAGGGGAGGGCCCCCATGTCAGGACACTGCTGTTTTCCTAGTACCTGCCACAGTCTTTTGCCCATGCATTTAGTAGGTACTTAAGGAACAGCCATGGGATAAAGGGTCAAGTTGGCACCCACTGTCACTTCCATCCAAAGCCCCCTTTAAATTGAGTCTTCTACCTAGTCATAAATTACGTTACCCCCTTTACAGTATTATAGAAGCAGATTATGTCCCAGTTTGGGAGCTAAGCAAAGCAGATAGCTTACATCTGACAGTCACTGCTAGGGAACCAGGAGAATGGAGAAAGGGGACCATGGGTGTGTCCTGTGTCATGTGCCTATGAAGCTTCCAAAGGCAGGTGCGGGCCACACCACTCCGTGCCAATATAATGCAAAGCCTGACCCCGGGAGACTGGTGAGAGCCCTGCAGGACTGTCTGCCCTGTGATGTGGCCCGCACAGGAAGTGCTTACCATTTCAACCCGAGACACAGGAGGAAGAAAGCAGTTTGCTCTCAGCACGGCTGCCCTGAGTAGCAGCCTATTTTCTTCTTAAACCTATGAGGTTGGTAGAGTAGAAAACTTGATGCAGAAGGCAGGGAACTTGCCCAATCTCCCTCACCTAAATCACAATAAGGCTTGGTGTAGCTGCTCAGACAACTGTAGAGTGTGCAGGAGGTGGAATCGTTTTCTACTGGTAAATATTGACTGGGACCTTCTAAGTGAAAGGCCTTTGTGCCAGGGCTCCATGTCACTGGTGAGTCCAGTCTGTCATGTCAGAACTAGGACCAGCACCTCCACTCAGGTCCTGGGGGCTGCAAAGAGCACTCGGGTAGGAGTGTAGGTTATGATTTTCAAACCGAGTCTCTTGGCTTCCTGGGGTGGGGTGGGGGGCTTCTGAGTACTGAAGTAGGGTGGTAAGGGGGACTCCGCAGGCCATCTCTGGGTCCCTGTTCTCACTTCCATTGCGACAGATCTGTTACTTGCTTGAGACACTGGTAGTCTAGGAGTCTGTGAAGCTGTGTGTGGGGGGGGGGTGGTGACTGAACCCAGGGACATTCTACCTCCAAGCTATATTCCTTTTTTAATTTAATTTATTTATTTATTTATTTATTTATTTGGTGTGTGTGTGTATGTGGTACTGGGAATTGAACCCAGAGGCATTCTACCTCCGAGCTACATCCCAAGACCAATTTTTTTTTCTTATTTGACAACAGGGTCTCACTAGGTTGCTGAAAGCCTCACTAAACTGCTGAGGCTGTCTTTGAACCTGCGATCCTCCAGTCTCAGTTTCCCAAGTACTAGGATTACAAGCGTGCACCACCACACTGGGCTCTTTTTAAAAATTTGTTGTTGTTGTTGTTTTGAAACAGGGTCTTGCTAGGTTGCTAAGTGTCTCGCTACATTGCTGAGGCTGTCCTCAAACCTGAGATCCTTCTGTCTCAGCCTCCCAAGTACTGGGATTACAGGTGTGCACCACCACACCCAGCTTGTGTTGCGAGAGAGAGAGAGAGAGAGAGACAGAGAGAGAGACAGAGAGAGAGAGAGAGAGAGAGAGAGAGGATCTACTGGTAAGAAACAAACCAAAGGAAACCGAAAGCTGTGCCTAAGTCCACAGTACAAACCAATAGAGGTGTTTGTCCTTGAACAGTTTCTTCACCCCTTTGGCCTTTGTTTTCTCATTTATCAAGAGAGGCTAGTGACCCCTGCAGGAAAGCAGTGGTCGTGCAGGCACCTGGCAAGGTCACAAACTCCCTAGAGATTGCTCTGGTCACAGGATGGGAGAGCACAGTGCAGAGAAGTCACCAGACCACAGGGCCCCAGGAGCCTTTGACCCTGGACATTACACTGTCTGGAAAACAGGCACGTCCCGTCCGTTCCTCAGCCCCACCTGACCCTGGGCCCAGACTGGACTTTAATATCCAACCCTAAGACATCACCCTGGGATCGCAAAGAGTGCTGATCTCAGGACATCTTACCCTCCTCCTACCCCACAGCAGGGCTTCATTGAAACTCTCTTACCACCAATAAAAAACCCCAAGGATTTGGCTAGGGGTGTAAGAGCACTTGTCCAGCATGCACACGGCCCTGGGTTCCACCCCAGCAACAACAAAATCCCAAGGATTAAATGAGCTCACATAAATATGACAAATGGGCAGCTCTTAATTCTTGGGAGTGAGAGATAATATTAGTAACAATAACGCATATTGGAGTCTTCATTTCTAACCACTTGGCACCCCTCCCCCGTGCTGCTAACTTCTCTGGCTCTCAGGGATCCAGGGCCTGATGTTCTCTCCTGGAGGGTAACTGGACAGCAGTCGCTCAGTGCAAGGGCAGCTAAGTGGGGAAGAGGGCAGTGGAGTCCTGCCCCTGACCTGCTGACCCCAGCTTAGTCCCTCAGGGCAATCACTTCAATCTCAGGGCCTTAACTTCCTTTGCTTAAAAAAATAACATGTTGTCCTATTTCTCCATGACCTTGAACGATTGTTAGAGACTGTAGAACAAGGATCCCTCCACACTACTGGGCTACTGAGCCCAATACCATGATCCTGTTCCCTATAACCAGGACCCCGCTTCTGCCCTCAACCAATAGCACTCCCCAAAAGACACCTAGGGCTTCTTCTACTATTCCCTGCACCCTAACACGACTCCTGTATTTATTACCCCTCAACACCCACCCTGCCTAGGTCCATTACTACCACCACCACCACCACGAACAACAACGACACCCTGAAATTTCTTCCACAGCCTACTAACGAGCCAGCCTGCCTCTGTTCTTTTTGGCCCCAGCACTCCCCCCTCAACTGTCCCCACCTGCATGACCCAGAGCTTGTTTTTTAGCTGTTCTTTGCCCTCTCTTTTTCTCTGTGCTTCCTCACCTATACATGGAAATAGTAGTACCTACCTCGAGTGGTCATTGTGGGGACAAAGTTAAGAGCTAAGTGTCCCTAAGCACCAGGCCAGCCCAGCACTCCTCTCTGCTGGGAGCCGGTGGTCTTGTCCAGCTCCGGGGAGAGCCATTGGGCTTGACCACAGGCCCTGCCTGGCCCCCACCAGCATCCTCCTCCTTCTCATCTTGCTGGCAGCCTCCCCACTCCTGCTTAGCCCTGCACAAAGTCCTCCTCCTCCCTGCCAAGCTAATCCTGCCCAAGACTTTTGCCCCTTCCTGATTCCCTGTTTACAAGTCTCTCTCCTTAGCCACAGGTAAACTTCTTAAGAGAACACATCTGGTCCCACTCTTCCTCCCAGGAGATGTCTCTGGAGATGATTCAGGGCAGGCCCCAGAACAAGGAGGAATTCTCTTAGTCCAGGGTTTCCTGCCCCAACCCAGGGTCTGGGTTCTAGCTAAAAGGGGTCTTGGGGGAAGCCTGGGGGCGCCATTTCTGCTTTAGAGAAAGATAGAGGGGGAGGTTGGGATCGGGAGGCAGGAAGCTCTGGGTTTGAATCTTGATTCTGTCACTTGGCTGGCCTCCGTGGACAGGTTACTTCTAAGCCTTAGCTATTTCATCTATAAAATAGGCAGAGCAGGATACCATGGTACTGTCCCTGTAGTCCCAGTTGCTGGGTGAGGGAGGCACTGAAGCAGGAGGACTATTGAGTTCCGACCCACCTGGGCAACATAGTGAGATCCCCCATCTCAAATAAATATGTAGGTGGCAGTATCTAACATAATCAGGGTTATGGGGGTCCGAGCCCTTGAAGACAAAGTCCACTTAATCATCAGGACGCTGTAATCATCGGGGCAGGACCATCCAGTGAGGAGGCCAGCCGGTGGGATATCTCTGCATAAAGGAAGCCAGCCACAGCTGCCGACTTCCCTTTGGAAGGGGCAGGAATGTGTGGGTTCTCAGCCAACATAAACATCTTGCACCACCCCACGGAGAAACCAAATCTTCGGGGCATCGAATCCCCTCCCTTATCTGAAGCCTTTTCTCGGAGGTGCCCCGCCCCCTGCGAGTCCACCGCGCGATCAGCATCCTAAACACGACTTGGGGGGCCCTAAATGTTCTTTCTAGCCCCCGTCCCCAGAAAGTTCTAACTTCCGAAGAGCCGCATCCTCCCCAACATAAAGGCAAGCTTCTGTCCGTCCTCCACCCCAGACGCCTCGCTTTTAAAAAGGAGACCCCCCCCAACCGGGGTGAACCTAACCCACAGGTGATCCCGAAAAGAAGAGCCGAACTCCTCTCCAGGAAAGCCTGGGAGCTCGGGGGCCGCGAGCAGAGATCTGGGGAGACCGCGACGCTACCGCAGCTTGGGGGGCGGGCGCCCCCAGGTTGCTTCCCGCGGAACCTCGGGGACCCGGCAGGTTTGAACAGGAGATGGGCACGGCCGCGCTGGCAGCCCGACCGAGGCCGGACCTCGCTATGGGTGCCAGTCCCCTCCTTCCACCCCGGCTCGGCGCCCCGAGGGTCCCCGGGCTACCTGCACGCCGATGGCAGTCATGCTGCGCCCGGCCTGCCGCTCCCGCCGTTTCGCTGCGGCCGGAGCAGCTCCACAGACCCCTGTCCGGGGGGCGGGGCGTGGGCGGGGCGGGGCGGGGCCTGGACGTGACAGGCGGTCGGGGGCGGGGCAG
>PVJS01003658.1:0-74109 GCA_004027185.1 Glis glis
AAGAAGAAGAAGAAGAAGAAGAAGAAGAAGAAGAAGAAGAAGAAGAAGAAGAATTAGAAGAAGAAGAATTAGAAGAAGAAGAATTAGAAGAAGAAGAAGAAGAGAAGAGGAGGAGGAGGAGGAGGTGGAGGAGGAGGAGGAGGAGGAGGAGAAGGAAGAAAAAGAAGAAGGAGGAGAAGGAGGAGGTTCAGCCTAAGCAACTTAGCAAGACCCTGTTTCAAATTAAAAAGGGAAGAAGAAGAAGAAGAAGAAGAAGAACAACAACAACAACAACAACAACAACAACAACCAGGACAACAACAACAAAAACCAGGAAAAAGGAGAAAGAAGAAGACTTCTCTTTGGATTTCCCTGCTGCTGGCTGGAAGTGTAAGCAAAGAGACTCTGGTACCTGTGTGCACCTCCTGGCTGTGGGCACTTTTTCCTGGGGGGTGGTGCTTTGCTTATCTTAAGCTGAGACTCACTCAATGAATCCTTCAAGAGCTCCAGCATAACTCCCCAGCCAGTTTTTTTCTGAGACCAATCTTTGGTCTCAGAAAAAGGTATTTTGGATAGCTTCTATTTTTTCCCTTAAATTTGGTGGCCAATTGTATTTTTGCTTTTTTTTCCCTGTTTGTTAGCTTTGGGGGGATTCCCCCCGCCCCACTGAGCCATTTCAGGAAAATAACTGCCTTACCACCAAAGAGGTACTGATGTAGACTGTCCATCTCGTTTATCAGCTCTCCAAGTATTCTAGGAGCCAGAATTGTTGATTTTTTTCCTGGTTGCTGTTGCTGAACTTCCCACCACCTCTTCCCAAGGTCTTCCTACTTCAGTTTGGGGGTGCAGAAATGTTGTTTTATGTCATTTTTGGGATGCTGCAACATCATTGTAGTTTCCGCCAATCCATCTTTTAATGTCAAGAATATTCTCTTACATATCTTTAAAATAGTTTCTAAACTCAGAAAAATTTAGCATTGATGCCATACTTTAATACAGTCTGTTTCCTAATTTTAAAAATTGTACCAATAAAGTCTTTAAAATATTTCTATCTCAAAGCTGGGCATGGTGGTGCATGCTTGTAATCCCAGTGCTTAGGTGGTGAGACAGGAGGATCACAGTTTCATGGCCAGCCTCAGCAACTTAGTGAGGCTTTTAGCAAACTTAGTGAGACCCTGTTTCCAAATAAAAAATAAAATAGAGCTGGGGGTGTAGCTCAGAGGTAGAATGCTCCTGGATTCAATCCTATAGTCCTATATTGATTTTGCAAATACATATACATATACATATATGTATGTATATATCTTTTGCAAATCAATATCAAGTATTGTTTCAGATGTCATGTCTCTAGTCACCTTTTATCTGGAACAGTTCCTTAGAACATTGTTGATCATGCCATTAATATTTTTGAAAAAATATAGGCAGTTATTTTATGGAATGTTTCATAATTTGGTATTCTTTGATGTTTCATAGTAAGATTAAAGCTCTGCATTTTTGGCTTGAACACTAATAAATGGTCTTGGTCCTTTGGAGGCATACCATATCCATTTTCCCCTTATAGGTTATAATAGTGTTTTTTTTTAATTTAATGCCTATTAGTACATTTATAGAATTGTGCAGTTATCACTACGATCCAGTTTTAAAACATTTCCATCACCCCCAAACATTTATTCAGGACTGTTTGCATTTCATCCTTGCTCAAACCCCAGACCTAGGCAGTCACTGCTTCTATTTGTATCTATATTTGTCTTTTTCTAGATACCTCATATCAATGGAACAATAGAATATGTAGTCTTTGTGTTTGGCTTCTTTCAGTTAGTGTTCTGTTTCTGAGGCTTACTCCTGTTGTAGCAGTTGTTATCCATGTGGTAGCATGTTTTACAGGTATTTCATTCATGTTAATTGTGGAATAGTGTCTATTGCAGGGATATACCAAATTTTGTTTACTTACCGGTCGGTAGCCATTTAGAGTTTTTCCAGTTTTTGTCTCTTATGACTAATGGTGCTACAAACATCCATGTACATGTCTTTATGTAGACATATGTCTTTGTCCTTTGGATAGATTTCAAGGAATGGTATTGCTGAGTTAAATGGCAAGTTTATGCTTCACTTAAAAAAATCCTGCCAAATCAAATGTAAAATCATCTGCAGAGCAAAGGAAACAATTAGCAGAGTAAATAGACAGCCCACATAATGGGAGAAAATCTTTGACAGCCATTCTTCTGACAGAAGATTAATATCCAGACTATATAAAGAACTAAAAAAAATCCTCAACACCAAAAAGACAACCCATTCAATAAGTGGGTAGATGAATTGAAAAGACATTGTCTCAAGAGAAGAAGTACAAATGGTCAATAATTATATGAAAAAGGGTTCAACATCTTTAGCCATCAGGGAAATGCAAATCCAAACTACATTGAGATTCCATCTCACTTCAGTCAGAATGACGTCATCAAGAACACAAATAATAATAAGTGCTGGTGAGGATGTGGGGAAAGGAACACTTATACATTGTTAGTGGGATTATAAATTAGTACAACCACTATGGAGATCAGTATGGAGGTGTCTCAAAGGACTAGGAATGGAACCACCATATGACCCAGCTATACCACTCCCCAGTATTTTTCCAAATGAATTAAAGTCAGCATACTATCGTGATACATGCATACCCATATTTATAGCAGTACAATTCACAATAGCCAAGTTATGGAACAAACTTAGGTGTCTGTCAACAGATGACTGGGTAAAGAAAATGTGGTATGTACACACAATGGAGTTTTACTCAGCCATAAAAAAGGATGAAATTATGTCATCTGCAGGAAAATGGATGGAACTAGAGAACTTCATGTTAAGTAAGATAAACCAGACTCACAGTCAAGGGCCACATGTTTTCTCTCATGTTAAGCTATAGAGAAAAAGAAAAAGAAAAAAAGGAATCTCATGAAAATAGGACTGAGACCAGTAGAGTAGTGGAAGGGGAAGGGGGAGGAGGGAGGGTTGGAAGAAGGGGGAAGTGTTGGGAAGTGAAGTTGATCAAATTATTTTATATGCATGTATGAGTATGCCACGGTGAAACCCACTATTCTGTATAATTAATGTATATCAATGGAAAACAAAAGCAAAAACTCTGCCAAATGTTTTTTTTTTTTTCGGTACCAGGGATTGAACCAGGGGTGTTCTACCTCCGCGCTACACCCCCGGCCCTATTTTTTTATGCTTTATTTTGAAACAAGGTCTCACGAAGTTGCGGAGGGCCTCACTAGGTAGAGAGATAGAGAGACAGGGAGAGAGAGAAAGAGAGAGAGAGCTGAGGCTGGCTGCGAACCTGGATCCTCTGGTCTCCGCCTCCCAAAGTACTGGGATTACAAGCGTGCGCCACCACGCCCAGCCTGCCAAATGGGTTTTCAAAGTGACTGCACCACCATTTTTCATTCCCACCAGCAGTGCATGAGAGCTCCAGCCGCTCCTCATTCTCACCCACACTTGTATTGTCTGTCTTTTTAATTATAGCCATTCTACTGGGTGTGTTGTGGTATGTCCTTGTGGTTTTAGCTTTGAATTCTTGAATGACTAATGATGTTGAACATCTCCTCATGAGCTTAATTAGCCATGCTAATATCGTACGGTTCAATGTTTATTAAAGTCTTTTGTCCACTTTAAAATTGAATTGTCTTATTATTAAACTGTAAGAATTCTTTATATATTCTGGATGCAAATGCTTTATCAGATTATGATTTGTGCATGTTTCCTTGCTGTCTGTGAATTGTTTTTTTTTAAATTTCTTATTGGTAACTTTTGAGGTGAAAAAGTTTTAAACAAAACTGGAGGCATTATAATACCTGATTTCAAGACATATTACAGAGCCATCATAACAAAAACTGCATGGTATTGGCATAAAAACAGACACCTATGGAATAGAACAGAGATCCCAGAAATAAACTCACACATTTTTAGCCAACAGATTCTTAACAAAGGCCCCAAAAGCATATATTGGAGAAAGGGCAGCCTCTTCAATATGTAGTGTTTGGAAAACTGGATATCCACATGCAGAAAATTGAAACTTGACCCTTATCTCTCATTGTGTACAAAAATAAACTCAAAATAGATCAAAGAGCTAAATGTATAACCCAAAATTGTGAAACTACTAGAAAAAAAAACCCACAAGGGAAACACTTCAAGACATTGGTACAGGCAGTGATTTTTTTTTTTTTGGATAGGACCCCAAAAGCACAGGAAAAAAAAAGCAAAAAAAATTGACAAATAGAATTACATGAAACTAAAAATCTGCACAGCAGAGGAAACAATCAACAGAATGAAGAGACAGCCTACAGAATGGGAGAAAATATTTACCCTCTTACCTTTGACTATGGTGTTTCTTATCATATAGATGTTCCATATTTTGATGTCACTTTGGTGGAATTTTCCCATGCCAATTTAAAGGTATTTATTTTATGATTTTCTTCTAATAACTTTGTCAATTCCCTTTCCATTAATATCGTGCATGAGGACTGACTTTATATGTCTAAATGGATAGCTAATTGTCTCCACATTATTGCTGAATGGTTATATATATATATACATACTTCTCTCTCTCTTTCTCTCAACCCAGGGCCTCACACATGCTAAGCACATGCTCTACCACTGAGCGACACCCTTGACCCTATATCTCTTTGTATTTGAATTGCCTCCTTAATTTTATACAAAAATCTCCCTATATTTGTTGGTCTGTTTCTGAACTATTATGATCATCTGTAATATATTTTTGTTTTAAAACCAAACTGTTAGCTGGGCATGGTGGTGCACGTATGTAATCCCAGTACTTGGGAGGCTGAGACAGGAGGATCATAGGTTTGCAGCCAGCCTCAGCTACTTAAGCCCTTCACAACTTAGTGAGACCCTGCTTCACAATAAAGAATAAAAAATAGGGTTGGGGTGTAGCTCGGAATTAGAATGCCCCTGGGTTAAATCCCCAGTATAGAAAAAAAAGAATAAAAAAGAAAACCAAAGTATTTTTGTTTATTTTTATCTCTAATAGGGCTGATTGTTTATTAGTCTTCTTTTTCAAAACTATCTTGAATATTCTTGCACAGATTTTCTTCTGGATGGATTTATAGTTAGCTTATTAACTTCATTATAAAGGCCTGTTATGATCTGTGTCCAATTGCATTGGGTTTGGATTGATTTGAGGGTACTCGACATCTTTACAATCTCACATCTTCCTGTCTGACAATTTATTCAGGTTCCCTTCATATAGAATATTAAAATTTTCTACATATAAGTCTTGTGAGTTTCTCCTTAGGTTCATTCTTGTGGTATTTATTTTATCGTTTTTCTGCTCTCATATTGAGAGTATATATATATTGTCTTTTACATTTTCTGATTACTTGTTGCAGGTATAAAAGAAAGCCACGCCTTCCCTCCCCTCGCCTCCCATCTCTCCTTTTCTCCAATTTTGGACATTTAATGTCCTTACTGAGTTCATGATTAGTTTTCTTGTTCATTTGGTTGAATTTGTTTGACACTGCATCATTACCACCTGCACATTAGGACAGTTTAGTCTCTTCCCTTCCAATACCTATAGTTCCCTGAATTATTATTGCACTGGTGACGGCCTCCTCTACCCACTTGAATTACAGTGGTGATGATACAGGTATTATCAGCTTGGTCTTGACTATTGGCAATGCTTCAAAAGTTTCTCCCCTAACTAGGATTTTATTTATTTATTTATTTATTCATTTATTTTTTGCAGTACTGGAGATTGAACCCAGGGGCATTCTACTTCCAAGCTATACCCCCAGCCCTATTTTTTATTCTTTATTTTGAAACAAGGTCTCACTAAGTTGCAGAGGCCCTCACTAAGTAGCTGAGGCTGGCCTTGAACCTGTGATCCTCCTGTCCCAGCCTCCCAAGTACTGGGATTACAAGCGTGCGCCACCATGCCCGGCTCTAACTTGGATTTTATAGCAGGTTTTTGGTAGATTATCAACTGGAAGAATTTTTCTCCAATCATTTGTTGAGAGATTTTTATTTAAAAAAACAGGAAAGAATGTTTAAATTTTAGTATGTGTTTTATTTAGTACTTTTTATATTTATGTTTTTATTTATTTATTCTTTTTTGCAGTACTGGGGATTGAACCCAGGGGGTATTCTACCTCCAAGCTACACCCCCAGCCCTATTTTATTCTTTATTTTGAAACCGGGTCTCAGTAAGTTGCAGAGGGCCTCACTAAGTAGCTAAGGCTGGCTGCAAACCTACGATCCTCCTGTCTCAACCTCCCAAGTACTGGGATTATAAGCGTGCACCACCACGCCCGGCTTATATTTATGTTTATAAATGTGGTTGGCATATAGTTGTTTATGTTCTTCCTATTATCAGAGTTATGTTGGCCTTATGAAATGAGTTGTAGCTGTTGTTTTTTTTCTATACTCTGAAACAGTTTCTGTAACCTGAAGTTTATCTTTGAAGGTTTGACAGCATTTGCTTGTGAAATTTTTTTTGTTTCTGTTTTTATTTTATATACTTTTATTGGTGCATTGTAATTATACATGGTAGTGAAGTCCAAAGTGATACAAACATACATGCACACATCACTTGGTGTTTTTCCTTCTGTATCCCACCCCACTTGAGATTAAAATTAGTACAACCCATAGGGAGATTAGTATGGAGGATCCTCAAAAAACTAGGACTGGAACCACCCTTGGACCTAGCCATACCACTCCTCAGGATCTTTCCAAAAGAATTAAAGTCAGAATACCTTGGTGATACATGCATACCCATGTTTAAGGTAGCACAATTCACAACAGCCAAATTATGGAACCAATCTAGGTAACTGTCAACAGATGAAAGGGTAAAGAAAATGTGATAAATACACACAATGGAATTTTACTCAGCCATAAAGAAGAACAAAATATCTTTTGCAGTAAAATGGATGGAATTGGAAAACATCATGCTAAGTGAGATCAGCCAGACTCAGAAAGTCAAGAGTTATATGTTTTCACTCATTGTATTTTTTTAAAAAAATGAAAAGTTTTTTTCCTCCTGTTTTTTAATGGTTATTGGTTTCTAAGGTAAAGCTTAATTTCAACTCCTGTCACTCCTTCCCCCTACAAAAGCATTTAAAGATACAAATCTTTTGAGTTCCTTACTGGTTGCACCCTATAAGTTTGTAATTTTATTTCATTCTTAGCTGTTAATTCTGATAATTTCTATTTTGATTTTCTCTTTGACCTAAGAATAATATAGAAATTTGAGTTTCTAATACAGTGATATTTTAAACATCTCATTTAATTTTAATTTTTAATTCTATTGCATTGTATTAGGGAATAAAAACTGTATGATTTCCTTTATTGCCTAATATAAATGCTTTGGAGTGTTTCATGGGTACTTGATAAAAATAAGTATGCTTTGTAGGGTGCAGTTTTCTGCACACCCTACAAACAACTTTTATTACAAAATCTGTAATAAAATTAGATTTAAACTGGGCATGGTGGCTCATACCCGTAATCCTAGTACTTGGGAGGCTGAGACAGGAGGATTGCAGGTTCAAGGCGAGTCTCAGCAATGTAGGGAGTCTCTCAGCAACCTAGGGAGACCCTGTTTCAAAACAACCAAAAAATAAAAAATAAAGAAAGGGCTAAGGGTATAGCTTGGAGGTAGAATGCCTCTTGGTTCAATCCCAAGTACCTCAAAAAATTAGATTTAGTTTATTAATTGTGTTACTTAAATTCTTTCAGTGGTATCCAACAGAACCTTCTGAGCTGATGGAAATGTTCTGTCTGCACTATCTGATGAGATAGGTACTAACCACCTGCGACTATGCAGCACTTACAAATGTGTCTACTGCTGAGGAACTAAATTTCAAATCCAATTTAATTGTAATTCTTTTACATTTAAGCCTAAATATTCCTGTTTAAGTAGGCTACCATGTGGGACAGCATCTCTGTATAATGAAATATTCTTGGTCTACTTGATCACTTAATTTCGGAGAGGTGTTTTAAAGTCTGCCACTGTGCCGGGTGTAGTGGCGCTCGCCTGTAGTCCCAGCTATTTGGGAGGCCAAGGCAAGAGGCTCACTTGAGCTCATGAGTTCAAGACCAGCCTGGGCAACAAACTGCGCTCTCTTCTCCAAAAAGAAAAGATTCCCATTGTGCTTGTAGATTTGTTGGTTTCACACTTCTTGCTACCCAATGGCCCTTTTTAGTTGGAAAGTTTGTGTCTTTCCTCATTCTGGGCACTTTTTTTCTCTTGTTATGTATTTGAGTTTAGTTTTTCTACTCTACTCTTTCTGAGATTCCTATGTATGTACGTATGTATGTATGTATGTATGCATGTATGTATGTATTTATTTTTGTGGTTTGAGGATTGAACCCAGGGGCATTCTACCTCTGAGCTATCCCCCCAGCCTTTTTTTGTGTGTGTGTTTTGTATTTTGAAACAGGGTCTCTCTAAGCTGCTAGGGCCTCACTAAGTTGCTGAGGCTGGTCTCTCAAACCTGTTATCCTTCTGTATCAGCCTCCCAAGTACTGGGATTACAGGCATGTGCCACCATACCTGGCTTGAGACCCCTTTTTGATAATGTATTATCTCTTCGCTTTCCATTTCTCCTAATCCTCCTTTTATATTGCCATCTCTTTGTCTTTTTGCATTGTGACAAAGGAGGATTCCTTGACTCAATCCTCCATTTCCTTGATCTGCTCTTAGCTGTGTCTAAACTTTTATTCAGCTGTTATTTTATGATCAAAAGTTGAAGTTTCTAGATGTCTTGTTAGTTTTTATGACTATAATTTTCTCTTGCACCTTGCTGTACATACTGATTATCCTTATCCTAAAGACTGACTCTGTTTGGTGAACTAAGACTCCTTTGTTGGGTGTTGTTGTCTGTATGTGTGTGTGTGTATCTGTGCACTTCTCTTTCATGGTATTGGTTCCCTCAAATGTTTGGTGACTATTGGTTGGGCTCCTCTTTGTAAGTGAAAGTCTAAGTTTGCTTGTGGGTGCTGAATTTGTTAACTGCTCTCCATAGTTATTCAGGGGGAGGGAACTGTTTGTGGGGTGTGTCAGCAGTTAGTCTCATGGTTGTGGGAGCTCTGTTTTTTCTGGAAATGTCCACATACTCCATGTGCTGTCCTTCTTGGGTTCTCCCCCACCAACTCCTGCTGAGCTACATACTACTTCCTGGATCTAGCAGGCCAGGGATGAAGGAGAGGATGACCCAGTCGGCTGTTCTACCCATGGCTCCCCTGACCAATGGCCTATCCGGTTGCTTCAAGTCTTCTTCATTAAGAGCTGTGAAGCTCTGAGATTTAACCCTACTTAGTAGCTAATATATTAGCCTGCCACAGTTTCATGGATGCTGACAGAAGACATGAGACTCCTGGGTCATAGAAAAAGGATTTCCTTGCTCATGGTTCATCAAGCAAGATACAAGTCATGTCATGTCGGTTCCCCTTGCCTCTTCCTTGCTCCAAGTCCCACGGGGCGACACAGAGCTGGCTCAGGTGGATGTTGTGTATGTAGTGAGTTGCTGTCAAAGCTGTGGGACCCTATGCTTAGGGAACCCCAATATTTTATAATAGGCTGCAAGCAAACTTGCCCAACATTTGCCCCAAGGGCGATATTATTTTTTATTGTACTGAACAGCAGCTTACCTTGCCTCTTGCTCCTGGAGGAAGACACCATCTCTGTTTTTTTTAAGATTATCCTCTATTCAGACATCCTCAAAATGATAGTCTGGCACACGAGCTGTCAGTGCCTTTTTAAAAAATAAGACATGCTGAAACATGAAAGACCCATGGAGAATTCTGCCTAACACTCCTGGTCCTGGAATCTACCACCTCTGAGCTTTGAGTAGGCTTGGGGTCTTGCCTACTTTTATGAACCAAATTCTCATGTATTTAAATTTTGGCTGTGATTTTCTCTTTCAGACCAAATCCCCTTTCTATCATTCAGCGATTCCTAAAATTTCTGGATTTTAAAGACCATGGTGCCCAATTTTCCAGTGCTTTTAAAGCGGGGAACAGTGACCCTGGAAGCCAGAGGGGGCGACAAAAGGAATTTTTGTGGGTTCCTCAGGAGAAGGTGATCTCAGACACCCCTCATATTCTGGTTGGCCAGCTAGCCATGTTGGTTGTTGTTTTAGAGCCTCGCTTGAGTCCAGTCTACCTCACTCTCTAGCTCAACTTATCAAGACTCTCATTACCTCTCAGTGGGATTAATCCTCTAGAATGTTCCACCAGGGCAGGGATTTGTGTCTGCTTTGTTGTGTTCTTTTCACTGCCTAGAAAAGTGCCTGAGATTTTTTTGCTTTTATTTTTTTAATAGCAGCATCAGTAAGGTATAATTCCCATACCACAACTCACTGTTTTAAAGTCTACAACTCAGTGATTTTTAGTATGTTCATAAAGTCATACATCATTTACCACTACCTAATTTCAGAACATTCTTATTCCCCTCCCCGCAAACATCATCCTTGTTAGCAGTGTTCATACTGTTAATACACTGAACTCCCCCTTCGTCCTCTCCCTAGCAATCACTAATCGACTTTCTGTTTTTATGGATTTGCCTTATTTGGACATCTCATGCAAATGGAATCATGCAATGTGTGACTGGTCTCTTTTACTTAACAGTGTTATCAAGGTTCATTCATGTGTGGCATGCCTCAGAACTTCATTCCTTTTTATGCTGGAATAATATTCTATTGTATGGATATATCACATTTTGTTAGTCAGCTTTTTGTGACTGTGACCAAAATACCTGACATTAACAACTTAGAGGAGGAAAAGTTTATTTTGGTCTGTGGTTTCAGAGGTCTCAGTCCATGGTGGGCTGGCTCCATTGCTTTGGGCCTGAGATGAAGCAGAACATCATGGCGGAAGGGAGTGGTGGAGGAGAGCTCATGACAGCAGGAAACAGAAAGTGGGGGGGAGCTAGGGACATTGTATAGTCCCCAAGGGCACATCCCCAAGGCCTCACTCCCTTTCACTAGGCCCCATCTCTTACGGTTTCTACCACCTCCTAATAGTCCATCCAATGGATTAATCCACTGGTGAGATCAGAACCCTCATGATCCAGTCACATCCTAAAAGGCCCACCTCTGAACACTGTTCACTGTGACCAAGCCTTCAACACATGAGTCTTTGGGGGACACTTCATGGCCAAATCATAACATATCTTCATCAGTTGATACACATTTGGGTTCTTTCTGGGTTATGGCCCTCATGAATAATGTTGCTGTGAACATTCAGGTACGAGTTTTTGTATGGACATATGCTTTCCATTCTCTTGGGTGGAATGGAATGGAATGAGATTAAGTATAAATCTATGTTTAAATTTCTGAGGATCTGACAGACTGTTTTTCAGTTGGCTGCACCATTTTATATTTCCACCAGCAATCTTTCCGTCTTCTCACCAGTACTTGTTATTGCCTGTCTTTTTGATCATAGCCATGTTAGTGGGTGTGAGGTGGAATCTCATTGTGGTTTATTTGCATTTCCCTAATAATCAATGATGTTGACCATCTTTTCATATGTATTTTCTTTAGAGAAAAATCTGTTCAAAGCCTTTGCTCAGTTTTTAATTGGATTGTCTCCTTCTCCTCCCCTCCTCCTCCTTCTCCTTCTCCTCTTCCTCCTCCTCCTCCTCCTCCTCCTTCTCCTCTTCCTCCTCCTCCTCCTCCTCCTCTTTTGTACTGGGGATTGAATCCAGGGGCATTTTACCTTCAAGCTAAGCCCCCAGCCCTTTTTGTTATTTTTTTAAATTTTGAAACAGGGGTCTCACTAAGTTGCTGAGGGTCCCACAAAGTTGCTGAGGCTGGTCTTGAACCTGTGATCCTTTGGTCTCAGCCTCCCAAGTACGGGAATTACAGGTGTGCATCACTATGGGTTGTCTTTTTATTATTGAGTTGAAAGGGTTCTTTGTATATCTTTGATGCAAGTTTCTTATTAGATATATGATTTGTAGGTATTCCATTCTATGGTTTGTATTTTCACTTTCTAGATATTGTCCTCTGAAATAAAAAAGTTTTTAATTTTGATGAAGTTCAATTTACTTATTCTTTCTTTTCTCACTTGTGGTTTTTTTTTTTTTTGGATGTCATGTCTAAATTGAGTGAATGTTTGGACCGTTTCTTAATAACTTCCCTCTCTTGGCATCTGTCTTTCTCATTATAATCAAAGCAAGCATCCTGAAAAGAAAATTTCATTAGTCACTTCTCATTTTAAATCATCCTTTGGCTTTCAGGGGCTTGCCGTTGCTTTCAGGAGACGTCCAGGTATTGTGTCCTAGCCACGTGCTCTTGGCGCTGTGGACTTGTCCGTCCTGTGTGCTGGTGTTCGTCTTCTAGCCCTAATTGGATCAGTGCTTCTCATTCTCCTTCTCTCTCTTTTCCTTTCTCATCAGGGCTTATGGCTCTGTGTATATGAAAGAGTAACACTGTGGAGAGATGAAATTACATAGGACTCTGCCAGCATGAAAAAATGTCTTAAAAATGGGCCTTGTGTAATAGAAATAATATTCCATCCTGGAAATCCCAAGGGTGTGCTAATAAGGCATGAGTTTATTTCAAAGGCAAACGCTGTCTGAGATGGTGATCCGAATGACTTCTTATCAACGTGAATGCCTTTTCCTGTGCCGTGTGCAGCGCCTCTCAGGGTGAGCACTTCTGAACTCCCTGGGAGAGCTGGAGGCCTCTCTGGTTTCAGCATAATTCAATTTAAGCAGTGCTGTCATAGCATCTACAGCCCGGAGCTGTTTCCCACCCAGATATCACAGTTCAGGGTAGACATGGAGGAGGCAGGGAGAGGAGCCACAGGGCACACGTCCCCAGCTGTTCTCCCTGGGAGGCGGGGGATGGGAGAGAGGGTTAAGAGCATCTCCTGCATGCCAGGTAAGCTGATGGCTGCCTTTTGTATGTTGTGGCATGTATACCTCACAATGTCCTAGTGGGGTAGGTATTATTATACCCGTTTACCCACATGCCTCTTTGCTCTCATTGACTATTAGTTGCCCTATCCCAGAGCAGGAGAACATTAGCAGCACTCCATTTTGGCCCCATGCCCCTCCGGTCTAGGGTGCCACCATACATGTGGACTTACTGATGCGGGACAACTTGTTAAAGGCAAGATCGAGGCTCCTGTCTTGGAGCTTACTTCTAGGGCTTCTCTGTACCCTCCGGGAATATGTCTCTGTCCAGCTCGTGGTTCTTTTTCCACACTGTGTGATGTCAGCCCCCATGCCCAGCTGGGGTTGTACTTTTGATTGGGTGGTTGGGGATAGATCTTCCAGCTGAGGAGAGGAAGATGAACAGGAATCAGTTGGGGTTCCTTGAGTAGGAGTGGCACAATGTTCCAGAGGATAGAAAGTGCTTGGTGTGTATAAGAAATATAAAATCTTTTCTGTCAAGCTGGGCGTGGTGGTGCACACTTGTAATCCCAGTACTTGGGAGGCTGAGACCAGAGGATCTGGGTTCACGGCCAGCCTCAGCTACTTAGTGAGGCCCTCCGCAACTTAGTGTAACCCTGTTTCAAAATAAAAAATAGGGCTGGGGGTGTATCTTGGAGGTAGAATACCCCTGGGTTCAATCCCCAGTACCGCAAAAAAAAAAAAAAAAAAATACCAAAAACTTTTCTGTCAAACAGGTGGTCAGACAGCAACCATTTTAGCACATATAACCTTTGATTGACCAGAATCTTCCAGATGTCAGCCATTTTAGCTCATGTAACCTTTGGTTGATGGGAATCTTCCAGAATCTTAAACTTTGTTTCAAAATTCCCACCCGTCCTAGAAATAAGCCAATCATTGCAGAGTTGTACTTCAAACTTTGTTTCTTTGTCAAATTTTGTTTAAGAATTATTGCCTGTCTTAGAAAATAGCCAATCCCGCAGAGTTGTGAACCCAAGCCCCCACCAATAAGGGAACGGGGCAGTATCACTCCAGGGATAAAAACCCAAGTGGACTGCCCACTCGGTGTGCTTGCCTACCAGACTTTTTGTGGGTTGCACACCCTTCTGCAGAAGTGAAGCGGTTTTGCCTTGCTGAGCGACTCTCAAGTGTCTTGTCTTGATCGCAGACTTGCATTTGCATGCCGTACAGTGTTAGAGAAAATGAGAGAGGACTCGAGTGGATCATGGAAAAGCAGGTGCGGGATGAGTGGGTGGCGATGGGCAGGAGCCAGCTCATCAGCACAGGACAGGAGTTTGGATTTTTCCTACTTTACGTTCAAGTGCTCCTCCTCCTCCTCTTCTGCCGCTTAGTGCTGGGATTGAATCCAGGGGCATTCTACCTCTGAGTGACACTCCCTGCCTCTTTTTATTTTTTATTTTGAAACAGGGTCTAGCAAAGTTGCTGAGGGTCTTGCTACATTGCTTAGGCTGGCCTCGAACCTGCGATCCTCCTGTCTCAGCCTCCCAAGTACTGGGATTACAGGTGTGTGCCATCATGCCAGGCTTATGTTCAGTACTTTGTAGGTACTAGAAAGCAGTATGCGTAGTGCTTCCCATGTATTATCTAATCTCATCCTCGTAGCAGCTATGTGAGTTAGGGACAGTTTTGATCCCCTTCGTGCAAACGAGGAAACCGAGGCTTGGGGCGGTTAGGTCCCTTGGCCAACAGTTATCTTCCTGGAAGACATTCTGTCATATGCTTTGAAGTAACATGTTTTCTTTCTACTGTATCCTGGAATGAAATGAGATCATGTACACGATTTATCTAGTTTGTCAAATCAAAGGTGCTCAGTTAAGGTTCATTCTTTGCGAATTGAGACAACAGCAACAACAACCATCAAAGAAGCAAAATATGAGTGACCGCTGGAGTCTAACAACTTAACCAGTCGTTTTTAGAACACGGCAAGAAATAAACAAATGAGAACCTTAGTAGGGGAGTAAAGTGCTTCATCGAGGCGTTTACTTCCCGCACTTTGGGGTGGGAATACAAAGGGAAAACGGCCTCCAGTGCGAAGGGCTTCACTGCCAGCCCAGCCCTCCGGACGCTTGGCATTGAGCCAGTCCATATCTGTCGCACTGTCGGGGGACTTTGGATTGGGGACAGAGTTCCCTGAGGAAAGCAGGCTGGCCCCACACCTGCCACCAGCTCGCTCCCACAGCCTCCTGGCTTCCTTTGCTCATGGCAGCAGTACCTGAGCCGCCGTCAGCAGACCAACTTCACGTCTTCCTGAGGGCTGGGGCTCCGGGGGTCGCAGGCCAAGTTAGAATGGACCTGGCACGGGGCCTGGAACTGGAGACGTCAGTGGTCAGTGTGTGCCCGTGGATTGAATGACACTTGAGCCCTGTGTGCTGAAGATCCTGTAGGTTCTCAGGCTGGCCTTGCCCTCGCTGAAGCTTCACCAGGACTCTGGGCAGCCGCCTGTGACCGCTCTGACCCCTGATCCTAGACGCAGCGCCGTCTGCCCTGACCGTCTCGAAGCCCAGGCTTTGCATGGGTTCTGTTCTTGGATGTGGCTGTCGAGGCCTCCCCGGCCCCCACCCTGCCTCATGGCCCCTTCCTCTCTAACGAGCATTGGAAACCCCAATTCTGTAAAGCCAGACTCTTCTTTGACCTCTTAATTTTTTTGCTAGTCACCCACGGGCCAGGGCCCACCCTGGTCTAACCATCTGGGACTGGGCTGGCGGCTCCACGTGGTCCACGCTATGGCCCAGGCAGCAGAGGGTCTGGCTGACGGAGTCCCTTAGAAGGACAGGGAGTGGCTGTGATTTGCTGCCTGCTCTGCGGACAGCTCTCAGCAGATGGACTCGGGCTTCCCCTGACTTTCTCCCTCTGCAGCCCGCTCTGTGAATCTGGATCTTCAGTGCCCAGCCCAGGGCCTGGCCCACAGCAGACCCGTTGCCTGAGAGCCACAGCAGTATGGCGGATTCCTGTGTGTGTGTGTGTGTGTGTGTGTGTGTGTTTCCCCAGCTAGTTCCTGGAAGAAACAGATTGTCACTCGAGGCAGAAGAGCTTGCTTTTGACGGTGTCCACCTCACTGTAAGCAGTCTGGGGTCCAGAGCTTGAGCCTGGGAAGTTTCTAGAAGTATCCAAGAGGCAGAAGTTGCTCAGGATAATATCGCTGTTTAGATATTGCAAAGCATTCCCAGGCCTCCTGGTCCCTCTCCTGCCTGTGACTACACAGGAAGCACAGAGAGGAGGAACAGGGGAACCCATGCCTTCAGTCCCGCTCTCCATAACAAGCTACCTTTCCCACAGACCCTCACCCTTTGCCCTCGACGTGCCACCCAGTGCTGTCTGCCCAGAGGGATGTGCCGCCCCTCGCCCACCTGCAGCTGGCAGAGAAGCTTTCCTGGAGCCCTCCCAGGCCCCACAGCTGCTCCTGGCAGTACTTACCCGAGAGCCCCCACCAGGTGGGCTTGGGCGAAACTGGAGCACTCACAGAGGCCTTTGCCCTGCACCTTCGGATCCTCAGGATCTGAAGCTCGTGGTCCCCGTGAGGGGCTGAGGGTTTGTGGTTATGCCCCCAAGGGCATTGAGATGGGGAGGGGAGGCACAGTACGGTGGAAAGGCTCAGAACACCAGGCCTTGAACCTGGGCTCGGGCAGCCTGGAGCACGCCCCTCTCGGAGCCTCAGTTTCTTCCCTGCAGACGTTTTATCCTGAGGACTCAGAGGTGCTTTAAGTCCTGTAAGGCCCTGTCCCAAGGTGGAGCTGGGCCAGACCGCCCTGAGCCTTCAGGGTTTGGAGGTCAGTCAATTAGTCTGGGGAGAGGCCGGTGGGGTCCTCCTATGGGAGAATGGAGAGCCCCCTCTCTGAGTCTCCTCAGCCAAACAGTGAGCTCCCCAGCTTGGGCGTGGGCCACTGCAGGGTCCTGGCAGGGAGATGCAGGAGCAGTAGGACCCACAGAGGATCAGCAGGTGCTCTGGGAGCACCACCATGGGCTTGGTCCCTGCTGAGTCACAGCCTCCAGGACTTCCTGCAACTAGAAGGGGTTCCTAGTGCTGTTAATCAGACTAATGCAAAAGCAGACATCATCAACGTGTATACATTAAGCACTTACTGCATACAGCTTGGAGAACGTCATTACAGAAAGAAGCCTGTGGAAAGCCATGAACTCTATTTTATTTTATTATTATTATTTTTTTTTTTTGCGGTACTGGGGATTGAACCCAGGGGCATTCTACCTCCGAGCTACACCCCCGGCCCTATTTTTTTTATTCTTTACTTTGAAACAGGGTCTCACTAGGTTGCAGAAGGCCTCACTAAGTATCCGAGGCTGGCCACGAACCCGGATCCTCCGATCTCAGCCTCCCAAGTACTGGGATTACAAGCGTGCGCCACCACGCCCGGCTAAAGCCATGAACTCTATGGGGTAGCAGGTGGGGTGTCGAGGTGCAGAGGATTGGACATGGGGGAGCAGGTGTTGTGTGGGATGGGGTACTCCTCAGATGCTGACTTCTGTGGGGGGCATCTGGGAGGGGCAAAAAGCTAGAATGTGCAAGTTCAGGAGGGTGCTTGCCATGACCCAAGAACCAGGAGAGGAGAGGGGGACCAGGCCAGCAGCGGTGGGGAGGAGGAGAGGTGAGGAAGACAGGCAATTTGAGGAGAACAGGGAACGGCTCCTGGTGGCCTGAGCAGAGAGGGTGCAAGGGTGAGGACAGCTAAAGGAAAACCCCCAGGGCTGTGTCTGGGGTGGGGAGGGGGCCGGGCCTGCAGGGCCGGGTAGAGAGGGCGGGACAGGAGGCGCTGAGAGCACTTGCTTAGGGGTCCAAGGGCGTGTGGCTCATCTCAGTGCTGCCCACCGGGCCGAGCAAATGAACGCAGAGTCCTCTTGGGTGGGGACGGAGTGTGGCAGAGCGGGGGGCCGCTCTGGCTTTGTGACCTCCGGCTCTGTGACCTCAGGAGCACTCCTTACCCTTGCTGGCCTGCCCGACTCGGCCGCCTCCCCTTGACCTTGCAGCCGCTGTGGTCCAGTTTACCAAAACAGGGCAGACATAGAGGAGCCGGCTGCAGAGTCCCATTTCACAGGCTGCAGGACGGAGGCCCTGGGCGGGCGCCCCTTCCCCCTGGCCTCCGGGCCTGTCAGCTCGCCGACCCTCCACGAGGCCCCGCAGGCCGTGCTGTGCTGTCGGAGGTGCCTGGTGGCCTTGTGGTGGCCGCTCCCACCCCCTATCAGATGTTGCCATACAAGTGCCCTGGTGAGGGAAATATTTTCATTCCTTTATAACAGCATTCTCAGGCCTGCTTAATCATATTTTCTTTTGTCTTTAAAAACAAGCTCCTGTGTGGTTTTCTGTCTTCTGAGGATGTTTTTGAACTGGACGGCGCGGTGTGCGTTTTCGTTGTGCTGCTGCCCTCTGGCTGCTCTAGATGGGGCGAGGGTGGGCAGGCTGAGCCCCCTCCTCCAAGTGCTCCCTACCATGCCCCACACAGGGACGTCTTGTCAACCTCACTTTTACTCTGGGACAAAGCTGCTGCTTCCTTGTGCAGAAGAAACTGACGTTTGGACACATGAAATATCCTGTCTTAGGTTACCCAGCCTTGGCAAAGCAGTGTCTTGAAATGGGGATTCAAGCTAATTGGATCTCCAAGACAAGGATTAGTCGGTTCATAAAACTCTCTGCTCATACCCTGGTTCTGTCTCTGGCACTACCCCACTGCGGTGACTTCAAGCAAGCCCCTTAGAGCCTCTGTGCCCTCCTCATGTCCTCTGGGTGTGACAGCCTGTTGTGAAAAATTGGTGAACGGGGATGCTAGTGATTGTTGACTGACTCTATGAGTCACTCATTGGTCCTTTGAAGGGCCTACTGAATGCCTCTGATGCTGTCATCCCCCAACCAGATTACTAGCGTCCTCAGGGACTTGGTCCGCTGAGGGCCTCAGTTGGGGTGTGCTTGTTGTTGTGTGTTGATCCCGAGTGTGAAAGGTGTGAGCGACGTGGATCTCTATGGAGGTATTTGCCGGAAGCTCCGGGACTGTAGGGTGCGTGGAAAGAGGGGATTCCTCACAGTACACGAGGAGGAACATGTTGCTGTGTGTTCTTTGCACAGCAGCCTATCGATGCTCTCCTTTGAGGCCCCATTTTACAGATGAGGAAACAGAGCTAGAAGACTTAAGGGCAGAGAGCCGGCTGGCACAGACCCTGAATGTAAACGCACATCTGAGTGTCCGCAGAGTGGGTCGCTGTACCCCTCCTGTGGCCTCCCGTTCCTTCTGTCAGTGCCTGAGAGGTACTGGGCGGGATGCTGAGGGGCTCTGGAAACTCAGCGTCTGGTCTGTGACCATGTCCGTGAGAGCTGGGAGAGGTCCCACCGCAGGCCTTGGGGTGAGAGGAGGCACAGCCATGGGGCTGCTCGAGCCCCACCCCGCTTGATTACCTTCTTCAGCCCAGTTCTACCCGGTGGATCTGGAAGACCTGGGCTCGGGACGCCATCAGAGAGGAGCAATTTGCAGTCTGTGTAGAAGAATCCAGGCCTGAGAATGCAGCCCAGAGCCGCCCCGCTCCCCGCTCTGTGGCCTGGACCGGAGTCCTTCCTTGTCTGGCCTTGGTTTCCCCAGTGGTAAACTGTGGGCTCTGGCTGTGCCGTTGAGTCCTTGGGTTGATTTCTCTGACCTCAGGATTCTTCTCTGAGCATCCTGCCTGCCGTTCCCACATCCCCTCTGTCAGGGAGCCTGGGTCTGGCCTTTCTCCATACTCCCCATCAAACGCTCCTGTGTGGAGACAGGGGAAGGACAGCCGAGAGCCACCCTGCCCTGCTAACGCCCGAGCCAGGGCCCTCTCTGCGTGGCTGCTGGGGTTGGAGGGAGCGAGTGCTGGGGGGGGTGCATTTTGCTGTATTAAGTGCCTCCCAGCAACCTTCTCCCTCTGACCAGTGGAGCCCCTAGGCTCTGCACCTCCACTCTGGGGTCTCCTCTCACCTCTGAGCCTTTGGTTTTGACCTGCCTGCTGACCAGTGCTGACCACAGTCCCAGGCCGGGAAGAACGGTTGCCAAAGAGGGTGTGAACAGTTCTCTTCACCTCTACCCTTGTTCTCAAGGTCTCTTGATTGTGAAGCAAGGCCCAGGGCCTTGGCTGGCAAGATTAGCCTGGGAGGTGGCGGCTCCTCCCGCTCTCTGTGGTAAAGCCAAGCATACTTTCCTTCAGCCAACGTTAGAAACTGTGATTACTGACGAAAATCCCCCCTCCCGTACACAGTGTGGACGGGCCTGCCATGGAACCGGCCCAAATGGCCAAGCACATGCCTGCCAGCAGGACACTGGATACTGGTCGTATCCTAGAGCTTAACTCTCCCGTGGGGTTTTGTATCTTTTTTTATAGAAGCCTCATTTTCCCAACTTTGGGTCTGGTAGGTGGTCAGTAAAGCTGGTTGGTTGAATAAATGGCGGGTCCTGAAGAACAATGTTCTAGATGTTTCAGACATGCATCTGTGCATTCGGCCTCTCTATAGACATTTGTGTGTGTGAGATACTGGGGATATGCTGGTGGATAAAAGAGCCAAATCTGTGGGCCTTGTGGAGTGTTCAGGGCAGCAGAGATAATCAGATAATAAGAAAACATTTCTATTTATAAATATTGTAGATTCTGTGATGTGGTATAACAGGGGATCCTTTTTTTTTGTGGTACTAGGGATTGAACCCAGGGGCATTCTACCTCCAAGCTACACCCCCAGCCCTATTTTTATTCTTTATTTTGAAACAGGGTCTCACTAAGTTGCGGAGGGCCTCACTAAGTAGCTGAGGCTGACCGCGAACCTGGATCCTCCGGTCTCAGCCTCCCAAGTACTGGGATTACAAACGTGCACCACCACACCCGGCTAACAGGGGATCCTAATTAAATTTAGGGGATCCTAATTCCACTGAGTGGTGGGATTTGAGAAGGCCTTTCAGAGGAGCTAAACTAAGATGGGCTAGAAGATGTCCTGGTTCTGGGGCCTCCTTGGCCCTGGGCCCTGCCCACAGGTACCGTCATCTGGGAGTTTTACTTCCTCATGGTTTACTCCTTGCTACACGTCTGCACACTCCAGGGCTTAATGCCCAAGATCTTGGTTCTGTGCTGACTGCCACCCAGAGAGGGTGCAGAGGCACTCCCTCACCCCCCATAGGCTCCCTAAATCTTCAAACATTGTTTTTTACCCTGGCCTGCCTGCGACCTGGCCCAACAGATGTCCGTGAGGCCTCCGAGGAGGAACTGGTTGTCCGCCACCCACCTGAGGGCTTTGTAAGTACTTGCAATGTCTGGCTTTGGTCGCTGTCCTAGATAGCCATACTCCACCCAGAGATCAAACTTCCCTCAAGCCCAAGTGGAAATATTTTAGGCCATAGACCACTATTTGAAAATACACGTCTTCTTTACAGGTGTCTGAGCATTTAGCCAGTGTCTCCAAGGCCGTCTCCCCCAGCCCTGCGGGCCAGGCTGCCTGCCCCCTCTGTACGCACCACTCCTCTGCCCTCCTGGCCCTTCCTGATGCTCACTAGGCACAGCCTGTGGTCACACCACCTCCAGGCGGTCTTCCAGGGTCTTCCCGATTCTTGTCTGTGCTACCTGAGGGCTCCCTTTATGGAAGCACCACCCCAGTCGTTCACCATCTGCCCTCCCAAGTTGTCAGTAGTCCTTACACGTGAGTGGATAAGAGCCTGGGCTTGAAGCCAGGTCTGGGTTCAAATCCTGTCTTGACATTTGCTAGCCTAGCAGATGGCGAACAGGCTGCTGTAAGTCAGCTTTCCAGTACCGGAGCACATACCCGAGACCATCACCTTATAAAGAGAAAACGTGGATCTGAGGTCACAGTTTCAGGTGGACCTATTGCTTTCAGGCCTCTGGTGGGTGGGGGCAGCACCTTTTGGCAGGGAGCACATCGTCGAGCAAAGCCACTCACCTCAGGGCCGGGGAGTTAAAGAGAAGGATGAAAAGGCTGGGGGTCCCAGTATCCCCTTCAAGGGCATGTGCCTAGTGACTGCAAGACCTCCAGCTGGGCCCACCTCTTAAATAGTGCCAAGCTGGGGACTAAGCCTTTAACACATGGGTCTTGGGGGGCATTTCAGATGCAAACGATAGCACAGGGTGACCATATAAACGACCACCCCAATGGAACCCTCTGGGGAGTGGGCCGGGCAAGGACAACAGCATAGCCCGGGCTGCCTAAGCATGGAATCCATGTGCGAAGGGACTGCCCCCTTTCTCTATGGACTTTATTGGGTCTGGTCTAGTCTAGCTCACTTCCCAATGCCCTGCGCTGGTCCCTGGGGCTCTGAGCTGAGTGAGACAGGGCCCCTGCACTCTCGTCCTTCACACGTGTAGGGGACCTACCTGGCAGTGCACCTGGGACAGAGGAGCGGGCGCAGGAGCTGGGCGAGCAGGTCCTCCCTGGGAAGCCAGCAGGGAGGCAGCCTGGATTAACTCCCCAGTTCCCCTTTCTGCTGCAGGGAGGTGGAGAGGGTGCGGCTGAGTCTGGCAAGGGAGACCTTGGTGCTGTATTGGGAACTCAAGGCCTGGCAGAGCCCGGAAGCTGGAGGGCCACAGTGCCTGAGGTGGGCACTCCAGACAAGAACAGCCTCCAACCTTTTCTACTACCAAGAATCAGATGAAGCTGGGCATGGTGGCACATGGCACACGCCTGTCATCCCAGTACTTGGGAGGCTGAGACAGGAGGATTGCAGGTTCCAGGCCAGCCTCAGCAATTTAGTGAGGCTCTCAGAAACTTAATGAGAACCTATTTTAAAATAAAAAAAAGAAAATAGGGCTGGGGCAGGGGTGTAGCTTGGAAGTAGAATATCCCTGGGTTTAATCCCCAGTAATACCAAAAAAAAAAAAAAAAGCTAGCAGAACCAGGCCCACACTGGTCCCTGACTCTAGGGGGTCTGAAGCCACCCCTTCTGATACAGGGAGACTTCCTGGATTTCTAGTCCAGAGGAATGATATTCCCAAGGCCGAGGGTGGCAGGGGCTGGGCCTCAGTCTGGGTTTCAACGTGCCCAGCATCTGGGGTCTGTGCCCGAGGCCCTGGGCTCGCTCTGACCCACATGTTCTGAGGCAGGGCAGATGGAGCTGGTGTCAGGGCGTTATCCATGGGAGAAGCTGCCGCCTGAGATCATGGGTGCCAAAGGTGGGGAGAGGGTAGCAGGACCGGGTGTCCCCTCTGAAGTCTTCAGACACTGAAAGTGGGGAGCAGGAGGCTCAGTGCTCCTGTGGGCAGCCCTGCCTGTCGTCTTCCTGTCAGGTGGTGTTCGGTGCTGAAGGGCCTCCTTGGAGGCCTCTTCCCCAGGAATGGAGTGTGCAGGCTGAAGCCTGGTTGTGCAGGCTTCTCTCCAAGGCGAGCTCTTTGTCCCATGTTGGTGTCCTCAAGTGCATGGTGGTCAGCCCTGTACCATCCGCCATAAATGCTTTCTCTTTTCTGCCCCTCCTGGAAGGGCCATCCTCAGGCCTGTCTCTCTGGAAGCCTTCGTGCCATGTCCAGCTCACAGAGGCCTGTTCCCCCTCAGTTCCTCCTGTAATGTGTGCCCAAGTGACACGTTCTTCAGATCCATGGCCTGGGCAGGTCCCTCCCCATTTTTTTTTTTTTTTTGGTATTAGGGATTGAATCCAGGGGCATTGCACCTCAGAGCTACACCCCCAGCCTTATTTACTTTTATTTTGAAACAGGATCTCACTAAGTTGCTGAGGCTGGGCTCGAACCTGCGATCCTCCTGTCTCAGCCTTTCAAGTACTGGGATTACAGGCTTATACCACCACATCTGTAATTCCATCACCATTTTGTGAAGGGCCAGTCTCCATAACCAGATGAGAACCTCAGGCAGCACCAAGACTGATGCCCACAGCGGTGATCAGGGGTGGGGGCAGAGCCAGTGCTGGGTGTGGGCTGGGTACAGGAAGCCCCAGGACCAGAGGCGGAGCTGTGACTGGGGGCCATCTCACCCGGGAACTCTCAGAGGTGCCACCTGACTTCAGGCTGCGGCACTTGGAGGTGCCAGCTTGTTTTTACTCTACCTGGCATTTGTCACTCGACCAGTTGGCTCATGAGTGGGGAGACAACCATGGCCCCGTTGTATCAGTACACCGAGGAATAAACGCACCCTCTCCCACTTCTCCAAAGGGGTCAGTTGTTCTCCTGGCGCTGTGCCTGCAGTACCCGTGGTGGTGTCAGTGGCATCAAGCTGGCCAGCTGCTCTGGCCTTGAGATAGCAGACAGGCCACAGGGACAGAGCAACCTTGGAGCATAATGCTCTGGTTTTATAGAATTCAGGGTTTCTTGTTACCTTTACAGGGTGCAGTTCAAACAAATTAGATTGCTATGGGACAAATGCACGCATATTTTTAACTATCCTTTTATTGGTGCATTGTAATTATACATCATCATGGGGTTCAGAGTGATAGGAACACACATGCAAGAGCATTGGGTGTTTCCCTCCGGACCCCACCCTGCTCCCTCCCCTCCCCCATACATATTTTTGAGAGTGGTATTGATAATTTTGTATATACACGCATATTCTTATGATTTCCTGTTGCAGATTTTTTTTTGGTGTTTATCAGCTGCCTCTTATTCATGAGCCCAAAGTGTCAGGGCCCTGCATTGCGCCAGGCCCTGTGCCTGAGACTTTGGTCATCAACAGCATATCCTTGTGATGTCTACCAGGTTGCTAATGAGTTCCTGGAGCTCCTCATCCCAGAGCATGACAGGTGCTCAACCGAGGAGTGCTCGATGGAAGAGCCATTCGTAGCAGCAGAGCATCCGTAGCGTAAGCACTTCCGGGTGCCTGGAGTTCAGACCATCTGTCCTGGTCTGTAACCCCTTCCCCACCATGGTTCACTCTACAACTTGCCTCTAGAGGTGCCAGGCGAGCAGGGAGCCAGCGCAGATCCTTCTGGAGCACGGTCTTCTCTCCAGGCCTCACTCCATAGCCGTAGATGGTGGTGATGGACGGGCCCATTTGAAGGCCAGTCAGCGTGCCGATTTTGTTCCACCCTCCCCGGGAATGCCGCTGTTCCTCCTGGGAATGCCCCGGAGTATTCTTACTTTCAGTGCTCACGCGCCCTGGACTATGTAGGGGAATATTGCCTACTGCTTTGGGAAAAGGGGGAGAGGCGCATTGTGGAGGACATACGCCTCTCCTGCTATCAAAACTCCTCCAGTGGAAGGTTACCTTGGTTAGGATTCAGTTTGCAGAGTTGAAGACATTTCACTCTACAATGTTGTAAAAGTCTTAAAAAAAATCCTGCGGTGGTATGTTTCTAATTTAAGGTTGAAAAAATATTTCTATTGTGCCATATATGGAGTAACCTAAAACCTAATAAAAGCTCTGAATTAGGCTTGGACAGAATGGTTTGAATTAAGTTCAGGTAGAGTCGAGGACACCATATCTGTCGGCCGGGGCCGCCGGCTCATGGGCCAAAAGGCAGGTTCTAACGGGAAGCCCTGACCTGCCGGGTCTGGAGAGGAGCCTCCTCTCTTGCAAACTCCGATGCGCTTGGCCCGCTGGCCCACAGGCCTCTGGGCCGTTGCCACCTCCCTCCAGTCCAGGAAGGGCCTGACCCTTGCTGTCCATGTCATCGTGGCTGCTCTGCAGGTTTCCCACTGGGGCTGGGTTTGTTTGACTTGCTGGTTACCCGTGTATTACACTTCTGGAGGGACCGCCAGCTTTGGCCTAGCTGTAGGGCTTAGCTTTGAGGAGCTGTTGTGGCCTGGGTCTCTGCCCATGCGCTGACTGGATGAGCCTTAGGATGTGGTTCCACTGACCTGCATCAGGGTGCAGTGTTCTGTTCAGAGACTGGAAAGCTGTATATGCTCCGAGAGTGAAGAGGGAATTAACGAATTCCAGTGAACCAGTGATTGGGAAACATGAAATAGATATATTATAAACAATGCCGCGTGGAACATCTTTAGATCTCTATACAATACTTAACATAGAGATCTACATTTATATTATCAATTATATTTCTATAGAGATCTACATTTATATTGTATTCAGATATTCATCCTGCCTCCAGTCCCTTCTCATACCCACACACTCCAGTTGCCCTGTTTCTGCCACAAGACCCACCCCTAACCCCCTGCCCAACATCTGATTGGATGAGGAGGGTTATCTGACTTCAGAGGACCCAACCAGATTCTCTCTTGAGATTTGCTCTAACAGTTAGAGAAAGGTTGTGGTGGGGTATTAAAGTGGAAGGACACCAGGGTCAAGAGCTGAGGGTAGATTCTAGTTGTGCAGTGTGGGGCTTTGAACGAGCAGGTGAATGAGCAGAGAAAGCTGGGCCGAGAGGGAGGGAGGGAGGGAAAGAGAAAGAGGAGGAGGAGGAGGAGGAGGAGGAGGAGGAGGAGGAGGAGGATAGTGGCACATGTAATCCCAGTACTTGAGAGGCTGAGACAGGAGAATTGCAGATTTGAGGCCAGCCTCAGCAACTTAGCAAGTCCCTGAGCAACCTAGTGAGACTCTGTCTATGATGATGATGATGATGATAATAATAATAATAATAATAATGATGATGATGATGATGGGCTGGGGGTATAGCTTGGAAGTAGAATGCCCCTGGGTTGAACCTCTATTACCAAGAAAAAAAAAGGGGGGTGGTGGAGAAGGAATGGGAGGAGGAAGAGGAAGAGGAGGGGAGGGGAAAGGAGAGAAATACCCGCATGGCCCCAGAGATATGGCAGAGATGACTTTAGTCCCTATGAAGCCTGCTCACACTTTCTACTCTCAGATACCCTGAAATATCTGTGCATCCCTCCACAAAACAAAACAATCCTTTCTGCACCCTTCATGCTTTCCTCCTCCTGTGCAGCTCCCCAGAGCGCTGGCTGATGCTGAGGGTCCTGACTTTCTCACGAGGTGGTCCTGTGTGAGCTGGAGGGAGGAAGAGTTTGGGGGTGATGTAAACCTCTCCCCACCCCCACCTCCCAATGCAAGAGGTCCAGGAGGGCATCGTCGCCCGTGCTCACTGCTCTCCTCGGGCTGAGGAAGGTCCCCAGTCCGTGTGCCCAGCTCTGTGTCAGCACTGGTCCAGGATGGCTCTCCTTCACCCGCAGCACCTCACCGCCCTGCCCATGTGCTCCAGCCCAGACCACTCCCTGTGCCCACACTCACAGAGTGGGCCTCATGGTAGAGGCAGACCCGGGTCCCAAGCCTGGTTCTTCTGCTGCCTGGGTGGCCTCAGGTGAGTCCCCAAACCTCTGTGATTTGAGGGCCCTGCAGGTGAGTAGGCATCTCAGACCCTGGCTCGCAGCCCTTTGTGCCATTCATGTAGGTAATGTGGCCAGCACCTCACAAGCCTGTGGCCCATCTGTCCCCTGCTCTCTACTCTGAGGGGTGCCCGTGTGGAGCCATCCACTCTTCCCTTCTGTCCACTTCCTTCTCTGTCTTGGCCACCGCTGTCCTGGTGACCCAGGGCCCTGGTGTGGCCTTGCCTTCCCCTGGGGGCAGGCGGATGGGGGGACTAGAGGCAGGAGTCCAGGTGGGCCTTGTGGGAGGCCTTGATGGAGGGCTGCCCCTCCGGGGTGCCCGTCACTGGATGATGGGAGGACGCTTAGACGGGACCTTGCATTCTGGCAAAGCACAAGGAACAGGAGGGCGAGGATTTGCATGCAGCCTGGTGGCTGGGGACAGGCTCAGTTGGCAGGGCAGCAACAGGCCCAGAGGCTGGGATCACGGGAGTAGAGAGAGGGACTGACAGGGATTGACAGCCACTTGGGAATGAGATCTTAGGGCTGAGTGGTGAGACTGGGGTCTCATCAGACCTGATCGCCAAGCCCTTCAAGCCCCCACATGCGCCTGTGGGGTGCTGGGACCCAGAGAAGGGAATGGCCACTCCCTTTGCCACAAGCCATTCTGCAGCACCCTTGCAGTCTTCTCCCCCTTCCTGCAGGTCGGGTTTCATGTCCTCTGCCTTTGGGCTGAGTGGCAGGTGCTCTACTCTGGGGCCTGGGTGTCATCCTCCCAGGCTGGGGTCCCAGGGAAATGCTTCCTGTCCAGCTTCAGCAGCCTCCCAGGTCTCAGGGCCTCCTGGTCCCTCAGTCCTCACCGAAGCCCTCCGTGCATGACTGGTCTCCCAGCCTGGAGAAAGTCCCCCTTGCACAGGGGCATTGGTGGCAGTATTGTTCCTTGAAGGGCCCTCAGGTGTGATCAGGGACACTATTTCTGTTGGGTTACACTGGTTGTGACAGTGTAACCCAACAGAACCTGAAATCCATAGGCTGCAGTAGCTTTTCTACAGTCTCTAAAAGGCAAGGAGGGGTCCTCATGGCTAGGAACCTGTCATATTTAATTATTTAAAAATCAAAAGGGGCCAGGTGTGGTGGCGCATGCTTCTAATCCCAGTACTTGGGAGGCTGAGACAGGAGGATCGCAGGTTCACGGCCAGCCTCAGCTACTTAGTGAGGCCCTCTGCAACTTAGTGAGACCCTGTTTCAAAATAAAGAATAAAAAATAGGGCTGGGGGTGTAGCTCAGAGGTAGAATGCCCCTGGGTTCCATCCCCAGTACCACGCACACACAAAAAGGGATGGTATGGCGAGGGAGACGGACCAAATGACATTAGGTGCACATATGAATGTATTGCTATGAATCTCACTATCATGTACAATTACAATGCACATATATATTTAAAGATGGTATCCTAACCCCCCTGGAGAGGGAGGGGGCAGAGTTCCCAGCACAGGGGAGGGGGGCTTTCTGGGTTTCGCAGTCCCTGTAATGGTGATACTTTCCTTGACCTCTATCAAATGGTCTTCCCGACCTTCCCAGAGCCATGGCCTTTCTTGGTGCTGTTCATGGATAGAGACTCTCTGAAGGAGGCTGTTTATTTCTCACAGAAGCCCTGCCTCAAGGGCATTTTCCCATTGTGCAGACGAGTAAACTGAAGCTTGGAGGGAAGAAACTGCAAACATGGGGAGTAGCAGAGCCAGAATCTAACTAGAGCCTTATCCACATTTCTTGGAAACCTGCATCTGAGTTAGAGAGTGCAGGAGGTGTAGGCGGCAGAGGGGGTGTGGCTGGGGTCGGTACGCAGCACGTGCAGGTGGGAATTGAGAGGGGTGGCGAGTGATCCCAGAGTAGGCGGCATTTCATGTCATCACTTTTTTGTATCTATGCCCATGAGAAACAGCCACCACCTTCAAATCCCTGAATCTTTAAAATGATCTCCCCGGGGCTGGGCGGGAAAACCTCTGCGGGGAGGACAGCCCCTGGCCCCCACTAGATGGCACTGTTGCAGGTCATTTTCACCCAGCAGCCCTTCCTAGGATGTGTGTGTGAGTGAGCACGTGTGATTGTGGTGTGTGTGTGTGTGTGTGTGTGTGTGTGTGTGTGTGTGTGTGTGTGTGTTGGGCAGCCCTGGCTTGGGTCCTGCAAAGTCCCAGTCCACCTTTTGTGCCTCTCTGGAGTTGCTCCTTAGGATAGAAGTTTCTGCTTCTGAGAAATCCTCTACGGCTCCTGTGGGCTCTGGGTTGTGGGCAGCAGGTGCCAGGGGCTACGGAGTGACCAGGACAGGTCCAGCTCTCTGGATGGCTCAGCTACTGATGGGAGGCCGGCGAGCCCTCCTGAGACCCAGCCCCAGCGACTGCAGAGCCCCCCAGTTTCCAGGCTCTGGATGGAGCAGAATTGGGGGATTTTTGATTGAGGCAGGCTTTCAGGGGTGTTAATGTTTTCAGTGTTAATACATTTTATTTTGTGGGCCAGCTCTGGTTGGTCATAGTGGCTATAGGTGTGTACTGTTGATCTGACTCTGGGTCCATCTCAAAAGGAAAGACTTGCTGTCAATCACCGATGTCGGCCAGGGACCCGGGACAAGAGTGGCATCCATGATACACGCTTTCTTTTTTTTTCTGATGTGAGTGGCCACTTGTGTATGAGGATAGACCTCTATGTGAGAGAATCCTAGGTATTTAAGACTTTAGAAATGACCCAACTCATTCATTTATTTTGTAGATGGAGAAACATAGAAAAGGAGCTGCCCGAGGCCACATGGCTAGTAGTGGAGACGAGACTAGAAGACAGGTCTCTGACCACACGTGCCAATGTCTCTCTGCACGCACCCTGCCTCCGTTGACCCAGTTCTGTGTTCAAACAAGGCCCTAAATACCAGATGAACTTTTTGTCTGGTGATTTGGGGTCTTGTCATGTGGCTATCAAGAGAAATCTTCCAGTTAAAGCTTCCCTTTGTATCCTTGTTGTAATCCAGGAAGCTTGTTAGAGCATACTGCAGGGTGAATCTTAGAAAAGAAATCTTAAGAGAGAAGGCAGAATGGAAACTGAGTTCTGTATATTTGGAAGGGGACACAAAGGCAGCGACATAGATATGGGTCAAGGGAGATGACTCCTATCCAGTTCAAAGAAGAAGGGCTAGAGAGAGCTAGAAGGTCCCAGCTTAGGTGTAAGAGGGGTTCCTGAAAGTCCAGGGCTGCCCTGGCCGCTGCTTCAGGCCTGGTCTGCACGGACCCCCTTGCATGCCTTTCTGCACAAGCGGACCCAGTAGGAACTAGCTGAGCCCTGCTCAGTAGAGAGCATTCTCAGGAGGGGGGCAGCAGCTGGGGTTCCAGGGCTAGCTCCACTTCTAGTTCAGTGGGTCACATGTTGTCCCTTTGCTTTGCTTTCCCCGCCTGGCCTATGGGGTTAGATGCCTGGTACCTCCCAGTGAGTGAGAATCAAAGGAGATAAATGGTTTCCAGTCAGTGTGCGATAAAGAGTTGAGTTAAAATCAAGGAGGACCCCACAAATATGTATAGTGTCAATTAAAAAAAAAGCCAGTCAGGTGTGGTGGCGCACGCTTGTAATCCCAGTACTTGGGAGGCGGAGACCGGAGGATCCGGATTCGCGGCCAGCCTCAGCTACTTAGTGAGGCCCTCTGCAACTTCGTGAGACCCGGTTTCAAAATAAAGTATAAAAAATAGGGCCAGGGGTGTAGCTCGGAGGTAGAACGCCCCTGGGTTCAATCCCCAGTTCCGCAAAAAAATAAAAAAAAAATCCAGGCGTGCTGGTGCATGCTTGTCATCCCAGTACTTGGGAGGCTGAGACAGGAGGATCATAGGTTTGAGGCCAGCCTCAGCAATTTAGTGAGACTCTCAGCAACTTAGTGAGAACCTGTTTCAAAACAAAAAAATAAAATAGGGCTGGGGGTGTAACTTGGAGGTAGAATGTTCCTGGGTTCCATCCTTGGTACCAGGGGGAAAAAGAAAATAGCCGGGCATGGTACCACATGCCTGTAATCCCAGTACTTGGGAGGCTGAGACAGGAGGATTGCAGGTTTGAGGATAGTCTCGACAACTCAGTGAGAACCTCAGCAACTTAGCAAGATCCTGTCTCAAAATGAAAAAATAATAAAATGGGGCTGGGAGTGTAGCTCTGAGGTAGAATGCCCCTGGGTTCAATCTACAGTACCAAAAATAAATAAAATAAAACAATAATAAAAAAGCAAAAGTGAAGTTTCCCCCCGAAGGCTTCCATGAAGAGAAGCATGAGTTGCTGGGCGTGGTGGTGCACACCTGTAATCCCAATACTTGGGAGGCTGAGACAGGAGGATTGAAGTTTCGAGGCCAGCCTCAGTAACATAGTGAGACTCTTAACAACCTAGCGAGACCCTGTTTCAAAACAAAAAGAATGATTAAAAAAAGGGGCTGGGGGTATAGCTTGGAGGTAGAATGCCCCTGGGTTCAATCTCCAACCACCCCCCATAAAGAACCCAGACCCAGGAGCCCTGCTTAATAGTCCCTGTGTGTATAAGTGTGCGGGTGTGAACATGGGCATGTTCTGTGAGAATAATATTGAATTATTGGGACTGTCCCGTGGGGAGTAGCCAGGAGCGGTGCTAGCACTCTACCTTGTTTCTTTCTCCTAATGACCCTGTGACAGAAGGTACTATTATTATCCCTGTTTTCCAGAAGAAAAAGTTGAGGCTGAGTGAGATAGAGGGTATTTGGTGGAACAGCCCCTCTGGACCAGCAGAGCAGCACATGTGTATTAATGTATGGATGTTGGCATGACCTGTACTGGGATTTCTAGCTCTGGAATGACTTCTTTCCAGAATGTTCCCCAGCCTTTCCCGGCAGTGGCTGCGAGTCCTCTGGAGTTGCTGGTGGGTGCTGACCTGCAGGCTCTGGTTGCACCTTTGTGGGGACTGGCTGGCTCCCGGGGGCTGGGCGGGGGGAACAAAGGAGTGGGGACTAGCTTTAGCCACAGAGCCTCTGTGGAAAGAGGAGCCCGCAACCTGGCTGCTGAACCCAGTCCAGTTTCTTTGGTTTTCTGAGTCCAGTAAAGACAGGTCTAGGCAAACAGCTGGCATGACTTTGACCGAGGGCTCAGCCTTTGGCGTCCTCATCCGGAGGAGCCCAGCGCAGCCCACCAGCCATCCGTGCCGCCCACCGAGCTCCACTCAGGAGGGGAGGGTTTGGTGGAAGGAGGCCTCTGGTACAGCTCTGGGATTCAAGGAGGGACGTTTGAGAAGAGGGCATGGAGACAGTAGTTGGGTGCAATTGTGTGTGTGTTGGAGTGTCAGCGCATCCTTTGTAAAGGCCCTGAAGCAAGAAGGAGCATGGCTTGACCAAGGCCTTATGAGTCTGATGTGCTGGGAACCCCAAGTTGTAGAGGAAGAGGCAGAGGGAGGCAGGACAGGGGCAGGGGCTGGCTAGGCTTGTGGACAAGACTGAGTTTAGACTCAATCCAGTGGGCAGCGATATGGGAAGTTTCTTTTTTTTTTTTGTCCTAGGGATTGAATTTAAGGGTGTTCTACCTCTGAGCTACAGCCCCAGCCCTTTTTATTTTTTATTTTGAAACAGGGTCTCGTTAAATTACTGAGGGTCTCGTTAAGTTGCTAAGGCTGGCCTCGAATCTGCAATCCTCCTGTCTCAGCCTCCTTAATACTGGGATTACAGGCACATGCCACCACACGTGGCAATTTGAGAGCTGATGGTGCAGAGTGGATGGGGTGATGCTGGAGACCGGGGGCTATGAGGAAGCCGTGGCAGTCATCCAGGTGACAGAGAAGGACTGTGGCCATGGGGGGGGGTTGAGGGACCGAGTGTGCTGCATGATAAGACAAGAGGGTTCAAGGGTGAAGGAGGCTGGTCTTAGCTGGGGAGCCAATGGCGGATGGTGCTGCTCTTATGGAAAGAGCAGCACCTTCTTCAAGGGTGTTGGGCTCCCCTTCCCTGGGGCTCCCACCCTGTTCCCTTTATCCCCTTTACTTTAATGGGCCACCGCATAACCTTGAACTTGGCCGGGATTGCTGGGCACCATCGTCTGCTCCTTGGCACGCAGCCCAAGGTTGGCCTGGGTCTGGGGACCTGGCCAGGAGCCAGTGGGTAAGAAGGTGGTGCTGGGCAAGTTCAGCCGTGGCTCCCTAGCGATGCCAAGGCCCTGGGTCCCTACGCCAGCTGCCCTTCCTGGAGGCTCAGACCCCTCCCTTACCTGCTGGTTCTGGCACTCCAAGGACTGCTGCGTCTCCAGGAAGGGGCTGACTCAGCTGTTCTCAGAGATCCTTCTGAAGTTGCTTCCTGGTGACCAGACAGTCTTGGGGTTGGCAGTTGCATGCCAAGAAAATCTGCACAAAGTGCCTACTATGTGCCCGGCTTTGTGCTGGGTTCTGAGGGGGAGGGAGAGATGCTACAAGTTTGGGGTGAGCTGGCATTCAGGTGGGATTCACTAGGAGACCAACAACTGACACCCAACGATCAGAAATGGGTTTGGCTGGCATCCCGGGGGAGGGAGAGGGCAGTGTGGACCAGATGGTTGCGGAGGCCTCAGGTAGGACGGACAGCTTGAGTTAAATCTTGTCTAATGCTCATATAAAGCAAAAGAAAGGCAGGTGTTGTCCAGGAGAAGGGAATAGCAAGGGAGAGGCAGGGTCTAGGAGTGAGCGATGGGGAATAGACTGGCTTTTTGGATTGAGTGATGCATATGTGTTTGAGAACAGAAATTGCTCACGTCTGGCATTGCTTCTTTATATGGTCTCTTCGGTCTATGATGCAAAGATTATGCACGTTTGGTTCTCAGGGAGTGGAGGGACAGCTGGGCGCATCTTCCCTTGGGCATCGCAAGCCGAGGTAGACAGCTTTAGCTTTGCACGGGCCTCGGTACAGTCCTGCTCTCTGTGCCACAGGTGAGAGCGGGGATCGGGGAGCTGTGGTGGACTCTTTGGCCCAGCCGATAATGGCTGCTCACTCCCTCCCCGTTGGGCTCCATCTCCATCAGGGCTGGGTCACCTGGCACTCTCCCTGAGGCCTCTCAGTCAATGCCAGGCCTGTAGCCCTCGTCTGTTACCATGGCAACCTTCTAGGATCTGGGTACCTTTCGGGTCACACAGGGACCTCAGAGGAGGGCTGAGCTCATGAGATGGGCGGTCATGAAGATGGACACGAGGGAACTGTATTCCAACGCTGAGTCCACAAGCGGGGCATCCAGGTGCACGGTGCGGACAGCTCTACAGCTGTGGACACCGGTCCTGTCATCAGGCAGGTGTGGGCTGACATTTGAGAGGCGGGAGCTTTGCTCAGCCCATCAGTAATGGCAGACAGGCAGGCAGGAGGATGTCAGGAGGGGTGAGTCCTGGGTATTTCTGAGATGGGAGGTCTGGCCAGGCCTGGCAGGGCAGGCGGCTCAGCGAGCTGAGAGACTGTGATAGGCCAGATGCTCCTCATCTGTGGTGTTTCCGAGGTCTTTCCCAGCCCTATTTTGGTCTCCCCATCCAGTACGACGGCCTACAGCCTGGGCTGCTTAGCAAGGCCCTAGAGGAGATCCTCGGGGAGACCTGCCTCTCACGAGGGAGGCCAGGGAAGGGCGGTGGCATACCCTGCCTGGCTCACAGGTAACTTGATTCCTGCACGTGAGTGTTGTTTGCACTTGTCAAGCTGGTTTTCCCTTCTGGCTCCGAGTGAAGACAAGCCTGGCCCAGCTGTCAGCAGGCTGCCCTCCTGCCTTGGTCGACTGTCTCTGCCTCTCCCCGGGCTCACCTGTCCAGGCCGTTCTGCTAGCTCACCTTCCCAAGCCCACGCCTGCTGTGGGAGCTCCTCAACACTGTAGCAGAGACCTGGTCTCACTCCTCCCCCCTCATTGCCGCTGAGCCTTCATTCCTACTGTCCCATACACCTGGAAACTTGTCCCATTACCCCTCTGCCTTCTCCTGTAGGAAGCTGTTCATGATCTCTTCCCTGTGCGTCCCAAAGCATTGTACACACATCTCTCATTACTCCAATCAGGTGGTGCTGTGCATCTCCCTCTCTCCCTCCCTCCCTCCCTTCCTTCCTTGTACTGGGGATTGAACCCAGGGGCATTCTACCTCCAAGCTACACCCCCAGTTCTATTTAATTTTTTTTTATTTGGAAACAGGGTCCCACTAAGTTGCTGAGGACCTCGCTAAGTTGCTGAGGCTGGCCTTGAACCTGCCATCCTCCCGTCTCATCCTCCTAAGTACTGGGATTACAAGCGTGCGCCATCACGCCCAGCTTGTGTTTTCTTGCCTGTCACATCCCTTCGGAGTGCGATCCTTGAGACCAGCAGCTTAGGAGGAGCTCTGTGAATCACACCCGTCATGGATGGGACCCCAGAGGGATGGGGGAACCCCTCTGGGAGGAGGTGATAGCTGAGCCATCCCAGGAGAACAATCTACATCTCAGCCTTTTGCTCCCCATGAGACCCTTGGACAGATGTGCCACCTAAGGTGGATAGACTCCAAACTGGCAGAGGCCAGAAGGCAGCGTGAACATCAATAAGCTTCCGCACGGCACACCCACAGCTTTTCAACATTTGTATATCTTATCTCCAATCCTCACACAACCCTGTATAGGTGAATCCTATGAAAAAAATCCCTCCGATGAAGACACTGAGGTTCAGGGCGGTTAGGGGGGCTTGCCGAAGGTTCCACAGCTGGTTGCAGTTGGAGTGGGATTTAGAGGCCACGCAGGTCTGCTCTCAGAGCCCGTTTCTTTCCATGACTCCGCCCTGGTGCTCCATGCGTCTGGTCTGTGGGAACAAGCCCTCTCCAGAAAGATCCCTCCAGCCTGAGGAGCGCGTGCTGTTTGTTCCTTGCCCGGCATTCTGTCAGGGTCCCTGGCACGAGTATCTGACAACTTATGTAAACTCTCACGGGCGTGGGCCCTGACGTCAGGGCCCGGCTCCTCCTCTGTTAGTGTTTCCTAATTGGTATTATCCCGGCAGTCACTTTAGAAATCGACACTGATGAAGAAACCTTTAATTACATAATGAATTGCTCTCCCAGCTACGGGCCCTTGTGTCATGGCTCAGCCATGTGTGGGGCAGGGAGCCGGCTGAAGGGGAGTGTTCGGGATGAGTTGACACGCGTTCCCCCCTGCAGCGCGCCTCTACATTTTTCCATGGTGACTCCAAGATGGATCTGGGGACGTGAATGGCCCGCGGGGATAACACACGAATGAATATGCGGGCCACGGGGAAACAGCCGCGCCATTTTGCTCTTTGTGGACCAGAGAAAGCCGAGTGCGCAAGAAGCCTTGTTTTGAAATGTGTTTTCAAAATAAAGGGTTTCATAACAGCCACGATTGCAGAAACAGCTGCCGCTGGGAATAACTTCCTGGAAAGCAGAGGCCTCCTTGACAGTTGGGATCGAAAAGGCCAGGCCACCTTGCAAAACAGATTTGACCTAATCAAAGCTCACCATTGCTCTATACACACCCACACGCACATGCACATGCACACGCACACGCACAGGCACACGCACAGGCATGCATACACCCAGGCACACACGGCTCCCTCAGGCTGAGGATTCATTTTTAGCCTTTGATTCTCTGCCCAGGGCGACTGGGCCCTTGTTTCTAGGTTTGGGCCCACATAGGGGGCTGAGATGGAATCCCAGTTCTCCTCCCACCCCCAAGTCCACGGTCTAAACAGAGTGACCACAGGGGACTGCTGTGGATTGGTTGCCGTGAGATGAACTGTGTGTCACTGTCCTCTGGCCACAACTGGCTGGACCAGACATCGACTCTCAGCCAAAGGCAGCTTCTCACAGCCTGGTCTGCTGCAGGACGCTGTCCAGTGTGTGGCATTTAAACAGTCCGTCTCCTCTGCTGCACTGGGAGGGCACATTCCAGCAGGCAGGCAGGGAAGAGGCAGACGTCCAGCGAGTTTTAGGAGCCGTGGTACAGCAGGATGGCGGGATTATTGAGAGAGGGCATCAGAGCAACGGCAGGAGGCAGAGGAAGGCGGGGCAGGAGGAACAAACAGTGGCCTTGCAACTCCTCTTTGTGGGGTGTAGCTGTGCACCCACATGCAATTTTATAGCTATCCCACCCCGAAAAGCCTCTGGGTTCTTTTAGCTTCTTGTTCCCTAACAGAACCGACCCAGCAAAGGGCTAGCCCATTCTTGCCCCAGAGGTGGGTTTGCTGGGCATCTCAAACAAGTAAAAAGATTCTGCTCCGGGGGGAACTGCCAGCATCAGCCCAGTCTCCTTCCCTCTCTTCGCTGGTCTTTGAGGTCTGGGCGGTGGCTTTGGGACCGTGTCTCTGTCAGAAGGAAGTGGGGGGTGCACTCCGTTGAGGCCAGGACTCTTGGCAGCCCCAGGAGACTGGGCTTCCAAACCAGAGTTTCCCGCAGAGGTGGAAGGACACGGTCCTGCTTTGGATTTGGACAGGGCCTGGCTGCATTTTTCCAATGTTGGTTCAACGAAACTCAAAACTTTTTCCTAACGCTTTCTTCCCTTCGTTTTTAAGTCGCTCTGTCTGTGTAGAGAAAGGCAGGACATGTGCTTTTGATTCCTTTCCCCTGAAATCATCACCCCTTCTCCCTTGAGAAGTCCTGTGTCTCAGAAACCTTTGGAGACATTTAAGCCCTCTCACCCCCACTTGAAACCAGGACCCTGCGTGCTGCTGAAAGCAAACGAACGCGGAGGGTTTCAATCAAGACGAAAGGCATTCCTCCCTGCCCGGTCCCGGCGCGGTCAAGGGCAGCCCCAGCAGCAGCCGCGTTCCCAGGAAGAGGCCTTGCAGAAATCAGCGCCTGCGCCCAGACAGCCTAGGCAGAAAAGAAGAACAATGGGGTGTCAAGGTGTAAATGGCCGTCAAGGGCCGAGTTGTGTATTGTGCTTTTTAGCTGCAACACACTGACTTTCCTCTCTGCAGCCCTGGGGACTGGAGGCTCATGCCCTGCCTGCTGGAGCCACATTGTACCCTCTGCAGAGGTGGCAGGGGGACCTCATTGTCCACCCTTCCCGCCTGGCATACCAGGGCAGCAGCTCCTCTGCAGTGATGACAATGTGGCAGGGGCGCTGGGCAGGGTGGCCAAGGTGACAGGCTCTGCACGTGAACTGTATAAAAAAGTCATTCTGGTGTTGCAAGAAGGTGCTGCTAGAACCAGGGCTGTGCTCTCGGGAGGAGGTGCAGTGCTGGGGTTAAGAGCAGGGGTTGGGCAAGTTGCTTCAGCACCTGTAAGATGGGGATAATAACAGGCCGCTGAAGGTTGTGGTGAGCGATGATAGATGAGCGTGTGTTTGCTGTGTTTTACTTGCCTGGCACCAAGCTAGGATGTCGTGTGTCTCAGTGGAGTGATGTGATACCCAGGTTTGCTTTAAAATAATAGGGGAGTTGGAGAAATGGATTGGGGTGCAGAGGAAACGGGATTAGACATGAGTTGACCATTGTTGAAGTTGGGTGATGAGTACACAGGGGTTGATCACACAGTTCTTCCTCCTTTATTTTTGAAAATTTTTCATAAGAAAAGGAAAACTTTTCTATAATGAAGTCATATGCATGTGCATATGCAGGCTTATTAAATATAAATATATACACATATATGAGAGAATGTTTATAGAGGAGCTTTGCTAGACATGTCATGTTGTATGCGGTGTACAAGCTGATTTTCAATGATAGGTAGATGAGCTTATAAATGTAATAATTATGTATTTAAAATTGAATTAATTATAGCAAGGGATATGGACTATGATAGTGCAAAAGAATTCCTTTTTTTTTTTTGTGGTACTGGGGATGGAACCCAGGGGTATTCTACCTCCGAGCTACACCCCCAGCCCTATTTTTTATTCTTTATTTTGAAACAAGGCCTCACTAAGTTGTGGAGGGCCTCACTAAGTAGCTGAGACTGGCTGTGAACCCAGATTCTCCAGTCTCAGCCTCCCAAGTACTGGGCTTACAAGTGTGTACCACCACGCCCAGCTAAGGATTCCTTTTAAAATAAAGTTGAAGCCAGATATGGTGGCGTACACTTGTAATCCCAGTACTTGGGAGGCTGAGACAGGAAGATCCGGGTTCAGGGCCAGCCTCAGCTTCTTAGTTAGGCCCTCTGCAACTTAGTGAGACTCTGTTTCACAATAAAGAATAAAAAATAGGGCTGGGAGTGGAGCTCGGAGGTAGAATGCCCCTGGGTTCAATCCCCAGTGCCAAAAATAAAATAAAATGAAATGAAATGATGAAATGAAATAAAATAAAATAAAGTTGAAGCCGGACATCGTGGTGCACATCTGTAATCCCAGTATTTGGGAGGCTGAGACAGGAGGATCACAGGTTTGAGGCCAGTTTCAGCAATGTAGCAAGACTCTCAGCAACCTACTGAGACCTGTTTCAAAATGAAAAATAAGCCGGGTGTGGTGGTACATGCTTGTAATCCAGTACTTGGGAGGCTGAGACAGAAGGATCATAGGTTCGTGGCCAGCCTCAGCAACTTAGTGAGACCCTGTTTCCAAATTAAAAAAATAGAATAGGGCTGGGGGTGTAGCTCAGAGGGAGAATGCCCCTGGGTTTAGTCCCAGTACCCCCCCCACACAATAAAGTTTAGTGGGAACAGCGAGTGAATTCAATGGGAGGAACTGGAAGATAATACGAGTGGAAGAGCGTGTGGGTGTGCAAATATGGAGGTAGAAATTGAATTGCTGGAGCTTTGGAAACATCACTGAGGTGCTGGTGAGAAAGGCTCACATCCATTACTCTGAGTGCACAACCCCATCAGCCTGGCGGGTCGCTTATCTAGACCGTTCAGCACGGTGGTTCTGCCATCAAGAGGCAGGACTATGAGCTTTGGAGACGCGTAGGCCTCCATCCAACCTTTGACTCTGCCACGTAGGGGCTGTGTGACACCTGGCCAATGGCTTACCTGCTTCATCTCTTTCCTCTCTGCCAATCTGGAATGTCACTGCACATCTTCAATGTCCTTGTGAGAATTCCATGAGAGGATGCCCGGAGCGCACTTGGTGGAGGGCCCCGGCATGTGCCAGATACCTAGACAATGGTAATGCACTGGAGAAGGGACTAGAAACCGCCAGATGGAGCCTCAGAGTCCATGGCCAACGTGCGGGCATGAGCCTCATGGGTCCAGACCTTCAATCAGAACAATTTTACTCTGGCTTCAGGTACAATCGTAGCCAGTGTATTTCCTGTTCGTTTTGCTATTTTGACAGGCTGTGGCTCCTGGGAAAATGGACAAGAGACAGGTGGGGCTTGCTGAGCAGACAGAAGGGGGAACTTGTCAACTGATACAATCAACATGTCATTAGCGACAGGATAGATCTGTGGCTTTTTGGCTTTCCCAATAACACCCTGGGCTGGGAATCCTGTTGCTGAAAACAGCTCTCACACAGTCGAGTCAAAATCTACTGTCTAGAATTCAGTGACAACAGGTTTTTTTTTTTTTTTTGTGGTACTGGGGATTGAACCCAGGGGCATTCTACCTCCGAGCTCCACCCCCAGCCCTATTTTTTATTCTTTATTTTGAAACAGGGTCTCACTAAGTTGCAGAGGGCCTCACTAAGTAGCTGAGGCTGGCCGCGAACCCGGATCCTCCAGTCTCAGCCTCCCAAGTACTGGGATTACAAGCGTGCGCCACCACGCCCAGCATGACAACAGTTTTTATTGAGTGTTTATACTGTGTCCTAGGGATGATGTTAAGTACTCCACCTTCATTTCCTGACTAAACTACCATGCCAGCCCTCTAAGGAAGGTGCCGCTGCTCCCACATTACAACTAAGGAAGCTGAGGTTGAAAGGATGCAGTGATTGCCCAGGGGTCCCTGCGGCAGGCAGGTGGCAAGACCAGAATAGAACTGGGTGTGATTCCCAAGTCCATGCGCTTAGTCACAGGACTCCATCAGCCTTCCATCCAGCGGTCTTATAGACTTCTAAAGGCCCCCTGGGATCCTCAGGACCAGCATATCCCTTCTCAGTGTGAGGACCTGGTCCTGCATGGTGGCCCGAGGCTCTCCTTAGGCCAGCTCGTGAGGACAGCTGCCTGGTAGCAAGGACACCAGCCTGCAAGTGCGGCAGCCTGGCCGAGCTACGGCTTTTCCTAGTCTGGAGGCCCGTTAGACATTTGCACTTAAAAGTACAAGCTCTGCACATCTTCAGAGGAGAAGTAATGACAAGCAGTCTTTGAACATTTGCAAATTATATTTTTAGGTCGCAAGGACCTTCCTTTTTTTTATGTGTCTTTGGGGTGTAGGGATGGAAAACATATGCCTTGGTTTTTGTCCCTTGTGCCCGGAATCCCAAAGATAATGGTTGAGTTTCACGGTAGTCTGTTAACAGATTTTCAAATAATTTTCCACTAATCCAGCAGTTCTCTGCAGATACTCATAGGCATGTGGTCTTTCCAGAGAGAAAAAATAGCCTGTGGTTTAGGTATGGTAAGATCCATTAATTGGATTACTCTAACTTCTGAATGGGGTCATCTCCTGTACAGAAAAAAAAAATGTTGGTGAATGTTGACAGTTACATTAGGGGTACTCGGCAAATATTAAGTATTTTCATGGGTAAAGGGACAAATATTCCAGCTTTTATATGTTTTTTTTTCAAGTAGTTCCTCTGGTTCTACCTTTATTCCAGAGATATTGTCATTACTCCATTCTTTGGGGGGCTCTCCCCTAAGTGTCTGCTCATGGACCCCATTACATGGTCATTTCAGTGTTTTGCTTTTTTTTTTTGGTACTGAGGATTGAACTCAGGGGTGATCTACACCCTCAGCCTTTTTGCATTTTGTTTTGTTTTTTTTTTTTTTTGCGGTATCGGGATTGAACCTGAGGGCGTTCTACCTCCACGCTACACCCCCGGCCCTATTTTTTATACTTTATTTTGAAACCGGGTCTCACGAAGTTGCAGAGGGCCTCACTAAGTAGAGAGAAAGAGAGAGAGAGAGACAGGGGGAGAGAGAGAGAGAGAGAGAGAGAGAGAGAGAGCTGAGGCTGACCGCGAACCCGGATCCTCCAGTCTCCGCCTCCCAAAGTACTGGGATTACAAGTGTGCGCCACCACGCCCGGCTTTTTTTTTGTTTTGAAACAGGGTCTTGCTAGGTTGCTGGGAGTCTTGCTACATTGCTAAGGCTGACCTCGAACCTGCGATCCTCCTATCTCAGACTTCCAAGTACTGGGATTACAGGCGTGTGCCACCACGCCCATTTCATTTCAGTGCTTCTAAGGAAGGCAATTCTTTGTTCTTATAGGATGGGATTTGGCCTTCAGAAAGCCAGACCTCAGATCATGTTTATGTGTGTGTAGTTGAATCAGCTATCAATCGTCACAATATTGCTCCAAAATCAGCAACCACAAAAACCTTAGGGACACATAATAACATTGTCGAGCTCATGAGTCTGCAAGGGTTCAGCTGATCTGGGCTGGGTTTGGCTGATCTTGGTTGGAGCTTATCTACACATCTGCTGTCAGCCGGCCTAGGCCGAGCTTGCTCAGATATCTGGAGTGCAGCTGCCTGATGACAGCCTAGGGTGGCCTCACCAGGGATATCTGGGGACTCATCTCTGTTTGACTTGCCTTCTGTCCTCTAGCAGGCCAGCTGGGGCAGAGGCATAAAGAGAAAGAAACCCCAGTATGCAAGTCCATTTCAAGCCTATGCATCATTTCTGCCAACATCCCATTGGCCAGAAAAAGTCACATGGTAAAGGATACAGGAAAGAGAGAAGAATTGTGACTTTTTCTGTAATCTACAGTGATAAAATTATGGTACTTTTTTGTTGTCTTTGTTGTTCCAAACAGTATTGTGGCCTCAAAACCCTGACAGTGATCTTGTGAGTGAGCGATGAACGGTCCCAGACAAGCATCCAGCCTGTTGTGTAGAGGGGGCAATCCCAAATGATCTGTGAGCAACAGCAGCGTCATTAGAAGGAAGGGGGAGGCCTCTGAGGTGACTACCAGGCAGGACAGTGCCTTTTTGGACAAAAGACTGAGAGCCCCATCTCGGTTTGTTGGATTGAACTAACTTGGCATTGAAAATCCTACTTTGTTGGGAGGCTGACACCAGAGGATCCGGGTTCGCGGCCAGCCTCAACTACTTAGCAAGGCCCTCCACAACTTAGTGAGACCCTGTTTCAAAATAAAGAATAAAATAGGGCTGGGGGATGCAGCTCGGAGGTAGAATGCCCCTGGGTTCAATCCCCAGTTCTGCAATAAAAAAAAAGACTTACTTTGTATCTTCCAAATGATAAACTGGCCTTGGATCTATAAATTGCTTTTTATTTCTCCTTGCAGCAGCCATGCCTTCAAACAACGAAGGCTTGGTCTCTCAGTAACTCTTATTTTCTTTGCTACACTGGCCAAAACATCCCCCCCACCCCCTTTTAGCTGGATGATGGAACCTGCCAGCAGTGGCGTTAAATAGGATGCGTGAGTAACTTGCTGCCCTTCTGTTGTACTAAGCTATGCTTGCTGAGCACCCTCCTGTTCTGTGCTCTGTTAGACTCTGGGCATTACAAATAGCAGGAAGAGGGGAAGGGCTGTGGGTAAAGGGCCAAATCTTTGGAGCAGGTAGTCAAGGGCTGCTATGACTCTGTGTGTGTGTGTGTGTGTGTGTGTGTTAGTTATTGGGGATTGAACCCAGGGGCATTCTACCTCCGAGCTACACCCCAGGACATAATTTTTAGTCTTTATTTTGAAACAGGGTCTCACTAAGTTGCAGAGGGCCTCACGAAGTAGCTGAGGCTGGCCGCGAACCTGTGATCCTCCTGTCTCAGCCTCCAAGTACTGGGATTACAAGCATGCGTCACCACACCCGACTTCTATTTTATTTTGCAACAGGATCTCACTAAGTTGCTGAGGGCCTCACTAAATGGCTGAGGCTGGTCTCGAACCTGCGATCCTCTTGTCTCAGCCTCCCAAGTATTGGGATTATATGTGTGTGCCACCATGCCTGGCTTGTTATGACTTTTGATACTTTATCAGTCCTTGAACTAGGTTCCTAACTCTATCCTCAGATCCTACTCTGAAACTAGAGTGATGCCTGGGGTAGGAGTGGGGTAGGATTCTGTCTTGCAGATGCATAGGGAGGTCAGTAAATACTGCCAGGAACAGTAAGTCCAGGCGGCTATGAGTATCTCTCAGCTTAGTTAAGCACACTGATGAATAGCCATTCTTCCCCTTTAGAACGTCAGGCCCCAGGGAAGAGAACAGCTGCTCTCCAGCTTCATCTTCATGAATATGGATGGGAGCTGGTACCTACAGAGGGCCAACGAGATGTGTGGGAAGGGGAGCAGATGCCTGGGCTAGAGATGCCCCAAGACAGGCAGGCAGACAGGTGAACAAGTAGCCTAGAATCAGACTCCAAGACCTCAGGGTCATTTAAAGAGCAGCACAAATAGCAGGTGCTGGCATCTCCAGATACAAGTTCTGCTCCTGGTCAGAGTAAATGCTGCAGGAACTCTTCTAGGTCTGGCCAATGCACCACTTGTATCAGGCGCCACCTTGGCCTGCAGAGAGGCAGCCAGGGTGTACGCCTGGGCTTGAGGGCAGTCACCGATGCAAAGATCAGGGTGTGAAGCACTTTAAAAAGCAGCAGTCAAGTTTGCTGGGCCCTGGGGAGCCCAGGAAAGTGTCATGAGGTCATGAGGTGTCCCTCATTATTCATTAAAATGCTTTCCTGAGCACCTACTACGTGCTCTGCTGTGTACAGGTAGTCAATGCTCTGAGGAAGACCTGAAGAAAGATTCAGCCTCAGTTCCCAGCAAGCTGTGGGGCATAGGGAGTGGAGATGGTGTGTCTTCAACAATTACTGTGTGAATCAGTGGATAGGAGGCAGAAACATGAAGGAGCGATTGAATACCATTTGTTCCTTCATTTCATCTACTCAGCAAATGTCTTGGGGCCCCTTCTCTCTGCCAGGCCCTTGCTGGCCATGGTTCTGCACTCGTAGTCTGACTTGGGGGTGAGGTGGGGGCATGGTTGGCAGAGGGACAGAAGCACAGGGTGCTTTGTGCACAGAAGATGCACCTTCTCAATGGGTGACGTTTGAGTTGAACTTTAAAAGCAGAGTAGGGGTTGTGCAGGCTGCCCAAGAACGGGAGTGTCGCAAGGGCCAGTGGCCCCCTTCTGAAGCTAACCCCATCCTTCATCACAGATCAATTGCTGTCTGCCCCCTGAGAACAGGAACACGAGTGGGAAGAGAGTGGGGTGAAAGCCCAGAGTCCCAGGAAAACCTGGGCGAGATGGGGCTTTTCTCCTGCAGCTCCTGGGCTGCACCTAAACCAGCTTTAGGGATTGTGCTGAGCTGCGCGGCAAGACCCAAGAGAGAGCAAAGGGGAGGGACCGAGCCCCTGGGAGCTCACACTTGGGTCACTTTTCAGAGTAGGGGAGAAAGAGGAGGATTTATTGCTGGTTCTGCAAGTCACTGTGCTTTTCTGAACTGCCCAAGGGATTATGACAAGAGTTGAATGAGATGGTATGTGCAGGGCACCCCGCCCAGGGCCTGGCGCAAGGTGAACGCTCACTACCCAGGGAACAGCAGAACCTCAGGTGCTGTGTGAAAGGCGGGACCCATCACGCTGTAGAAGACAGTGCAGGAAGTGCTCAGATGGTGTCAGAGTTGTAGGCAAGAGGGGGCCACCTGAAGTAGGGGCTCTTAGCCTGGATCTTCCCATCCCCCACAGCAGGCTGCACAGGGAGCGGTTGGTGGAGGCAGCTTCTGTTCACCCATAGGTGTGGGGAAAGAGAGGAGACAGACACAATCACGCCCCTCAGCCCCTGATGGAGCAGCAGGATCTGGCTCATTAAAAAAAATTTTTTTTTCCACCAGCTGGGTGCAGTGGTGCATACCTGTAAGCCCAGTACTTGGGAGGCTGAGATAGGAGGATTGCAGGTTCCAGGCCAGCCTCAAAAACTTAGCAAGACCCTATTTCAAAATCAAAAATAAAATAGGGTTGGGTATGTAGCTTGGAGGTAGAATACCCCTGGGTTCAATCCCCAGTATATGTATGTATGTATGTATGTATGTATATATATATATATATATATATATATATATATATATATTCCACTGATACATAAAAATTGTGCATATTTTTACGTGCACATATTTTTACAATATTTTATATTGTAAGATGTTGTTTTGATACATATATATTTGTGTAATGTCCAAAGCAGGTTAAACATATCTATCTCCTCAAACATTTATCATTTCTTTATGGTGGAGCTTTAAAAATCCTTTCTTTGCCTGGTATGGTGGCACATACCTGTAATCCCAATTCTTGGGAGGCTGAGACAGGAGGGTAGCAGGTTTGAAGCCAGCCTCAGCAACTTAGTAAGACCCTGTTTCCAAATGAAAAATAAATAAAATAAAATAGGGCTGGGGGTGTAGCTCAGAGGTAGAATGCCCCTGGGTTCAATCCCCAGCACCACACACATAAAAATCCTTTCTTCTAGCTTTTTGAAATGTGCAGTAAATTATTGTCATCGCTCTCACCCTACTGTGCAATAGCACACCAGAATTTCTTGTTCCTGTCTAACCGTAACTTAGTACCTGTTGATCAACCCTTCCCCCTCCCACCTCCCCTCATGCTCCCCGCATGCTCCCCGCCCTCTGGTGACCACCATTCTACTCTTAACTTCTACGAGATCAGCTGTTTTAGACGCCACATGAGTGAGATTATGTGGTACTTGTCTTTCTGTGTCTGGCTTATTTCACTTAACACAATGTCCTCCAGTTCCATTCATGTTGTCACAAATGACAGAGTTCCATTCTTTTTTTTTAATGGTTGAATAGTATTGCATCATCTATATGTACTATATTATTTTTTATCCATTCATCCACTGAGGTCATTTCTACTTCTTGGCTATTGTGAATAAACACTGTGCCATAAACATGGGCGTGCAGATGTCTCTTCGACATACTGATTTCACTTCCTTTGGGTATAGACCCAGAGTGGGATTGCGGGATCAGATGGTAGTTATATTTTTACTTTTTGAGGAACCTCCATATTTTTTCCATAATGGTTGGCCTAATTTACATCCCTCCCTCAGTGTTCAGGGATCTTCACCAGCACTTGTTATTTTTTGTCCTTTTGTTAATTGCCATTCTAACAGGAGTGAGGTAATAGCTCATTATGGCCTTATAATTAATGGTGCCAAACATTTTTTTCATATACCTATTGATATTTATATATCTTCTTTAGAGAAATGTCTGTTTCGGTCTGTTGCCCATTTTAAAATCAGATTATTTGATTTTATTTATTTTTTTTTTCTACTGAGTTGTTTGAGATCCATGTATGTTCTGGATATTAAACCCTTGTCAGCCATATAGTTTGTAAATATTTTTTCTCATTCTATAGGTTGTGTTTTCACTCAGTTGATTGTTTTATTTGCTATAAAGAAGATTTTTAGTTTGATATAATCCCACTTGTCTGTTTTTGCTTTTGTTTCCTGTGCTTTTGGGGCCTTATAAAAAAAAGTCCCTGCCTATTCGAATGTCCTGTGGTATTTCCCCCCTGTTATGGTAGTTTCCTACCTTCAGGTCTTAATTTTAAAATTCTTAATTTTAAGTCTTTAATTTATTTTGAGTTGATTTTCATGTACAGTGAGCGATAGGGTCCGAATTTCATTCTTCTGCACATGGATATTTAATTTTCCTAGCACCATTTATTAAAGAGACTGTACTTTCCCCAATACACATTCTTAGCACCTTGGTCAAAGATTGGTTGGCTATAAGTGTATGGATTTACTTCAAAACTTTCTATTCTGTTCCATTGGTTTATGTGTCTGTTTTTATGCCAAATCTGTACCATTTGGATTACTACAGCTTTGTGGTATATTTTAAAGTCAGTATATACAGTATATATAGTATATACAGTATATATCTATATATACTGACTTTATACATATACTGACATATTTATACATATATATACTGACTTTATACATATATATATTTTGTGTGTGTGTGGTACTGGGGATGGAACCCAGGGGCATTCTGCCTCCGAGCTATACCCCCAGACCTATTTTATTCTTTTATTTTGAAACATGGTCTCACTAAGTTGTGGAAGGCCTCACAAGTTGCTGAGGTTGGCCGTGAACCTGTGATCCTTCTGTCTCAGCCTCCCAAGTACTGGGATTACATGCCTGGCTAAAGTCAGTATATTTTAATGCCTCCCGCTTTGTTCTTTTGCTCAAGATTGCTTTGGCCACCCCGAGTTTTTTTGTGGTTCCAAATGAAACTTGGGATTGTCTTTTTCTAGTTCTATAAAGAATGCCACTGGTATTCTGGTGGGGATTGCAGTGAGTCTGTTGGCTAATTTGTTATACGGGTGGAAGGTGTTGGGAGGGTGCTCATGGGATTAGATCGAGGCACTGTTTCAAGGGAGGTGGGACACGAAGCTAGATGGAGTTTATTGACATGGTAGCACATGGAGGATTTACTATCCTGGCAAGGGCCCTGGGAGGTGGCGCTAATATGCTTCTAGGATAGCTTCTGGAAACTTGGCAAAAGTGACAACTCACACGGAGTGAAGCAGACATGACAAACGGCTGTGGCAGACAGGGTGGAAGGAACTTAAAGGCTTAGGGAACAGAGTGGATGTACCATATAAGGTTGGAAAAAGTTGACTGTGCTCCGTGGTAGGGCCAAGGGGACATTCTGTTTGCCAAGGTGCTAGGAATGTGCTGAGAGGGACGCTGACATCATGGAGAAGCCAGTGGACCAGGGATGACGTTAAGAGATGCTGGACTCCTTCGTGGCAATGGGAGAAATGATGGCATCAAAAATGCCAGAGGCCAGATGGCAGAGCCCAACCATTAGGAGCACGGTGGGCACGGCTAGGGTGAGTGGCAGCAAGAGGTCCCCACCTGGGCACTGCTGTAGAGATGATAAAAGAATCACAGATAGGACAAGACAGGCAGCCAACACACACACACACACACACACACATTTTAATGTACATATAACCAAAACACATCAAGGATGGTTGGTTAGGAGGCTGAGGGCAACGGGTCCAATGCTAAGTTTTTGACCTTTCCCCATGTTCCAGACATGAGCTGGTTCTCTGATCTGAGCCCCGGTGACTGAAGAAAAGACTGGGCCCCTATGACGAAGGACCCTAAAACTCTGAAGCAACTGTCCTTCTAGGAATCGCCTCAAAACTTTCCCAGAGTGGCTTATGACCATTGACTTAGGTAACCATCCACTGGGAAAAATTCTCAGACTTTATCAAAATCTGACGTTTTAAAAACTTTTAGACTTTTCACAGTATCTGAAGTGACACTGGTCCTCAGGGACCTAAAGTGCCATAATGGCTTTTTTTTCCCAGTGGGGAGGTATGAAGTCCATGTACTATAAGAAGTCCTGGTGCAAATCTAACTCACACTGGTTCTACCGGACCCATGGATCCACCCGATGGTCGTTTCCCCAGGCCGCACATGTCTAATTGGAGTGGACTTGCTTATTGATTTGAAGAACTCTCACCTGAGCAACTTGAGCTGTTGGGTTATAACTGTTGTAGTGAGAAAGCCACGTGGAACTGCACCTACCCTCGTGTCTGGCCAACACAGTACATAAAAGCACACCTCATCCTGGGAGGATTGGTAGAGATTTGAGCTAACTCTGAGACCTAAAGGATGTCCTATTACTATTTCTTACCAGCCTAACAATATCCTGTAGGAATCTAATGGACTGTAGTGGACTGCCACATATTTAACCAGTGAGACATTCTGGCCTGGCCACCTCATGTGTTGGAACTGGTCACATCTGATTGGATGACATAATCCTGACTCAGGCATGTTAAGAGCCCGTGGATGTCATAATCCCACACAGGGACTGCAGGTCCTCAGCAGAGGCATTTGACTGACATCGTCCAGAAATATGTACCACGAGTATCCAGTAGACCATTTCCAAAGGTTACACAATAGAAAAATTCAAAGTTGGTGATCAACATCCCTCAGTATTTGCTTTCCTAGTGTGGGACAGAAACAGTTCTGTCTATTGGCTTTGACAGATCTTCCCCGTTTCTCTCCTCTTGCCTCTTATCTCCAAGAGCTAACCTAAAATTTGTGCATTATCAGTTTTCTTGTTTGGCAGTAGAACTTTTGGACTCAATCATCAAATTTTGGCTTCAAATAGCTTTTGTTTTAATTTTGTGTGTGTGTGTGTGTGTGTGTGTGTGTGTGTGTGTGTGTTACTCAGGAGCATTCTACTCCCAAGCTACACCCCCAGCCCTTTTTATTTTTTGTTTTTTGAAACAGGGTCTCGCTAGGTTGCTGAGAGTCTTGCTACATTGCTGAGGTTGTCCTTGAACCTGTGATCCTCCTGTCTCAGCCTCCCAAGTACTGGGATTACAGGTATGTAATGACTATTTTTATTTCAACACAAAAGGTAGCTTCCACTGCATCTGCTGAGGCAGATCTGCTGTCCTGTTGACAGAAGGCTGATACAGGTGATATATGAACATCAATCTGGCAATCATGAGACAGAATTGTTGTAGATTCACATGGGACGGACAACAGTGTACATTTATGGTCTGGTCCCAGGATAATATATTTCTCTCACTTTATGTTACATTATGGTCCAAAGGGACCTGGACATTCAGAAGGACACCATCCTGGTTCACTATATTGATGACATGTTAACTGACCCAGATAAGCAAGAGAGGACACATGGGTAGGAGGTGTTGGTGTGATGTTCTGCAGATGGTCGGAGGTAAATCCTATGAAGATTCAGGGCCTTCTACACCTGTGAAAATTTCCAGGGTTCAGTGGTCAGAGGCCTGCTGGAATGTGCCTTCCAAAGGACAGTTTCTGCCTCTTGCTCCTCCAGCTGAGGCAGCACAGTGCTTGGAAAGCTTCTCTTGGTTCTGGAATCGCATGTGCCTCTTTTGGGAAGACTGGCTTGATCCACTTCTGGAGAACAAGGAAAGTGGAGTCTTTAGTGACATCCAGAGCATGAAATGAGTACATGTATCCCAAGTTATAGAACAGTACCCCTTTTTTATACTTTTATTGGTACATTACAAGTATACATCACAGTGAGATTCAAAGTGATACACTGGTACCTGCACATAGCACTCAGGGTATTTCCCTCCATATCCAACCCCGTTCCCCCTTTCTCCCTCTCTGTAGGTATTAGTGAGGTTGGTAGTGGTACTTTCATCTATAGAAATAATATTATTTGAACCGTTCCCTTCTTCAAGTCTCACTGTTCTCCTCCCCATCTCCCTCCCTCAATTGCCTTCCACTATTCTACTGGTCTCTCCTCCTTTATCTGAAGTGTCTTTTGTTTCCTATTTTCTCTCTAACTTCCACATATGAGAGAAAACATACCACCCTTGACTTTCTGAGATGGGCTGATCTCACTTAGCATAATATTCTCTAGTTCTATCCATTTTCCTGCAAATGACATAATTTTGTTCCTCTTTATGGCTGAGTAGAATTCCATTGTGTGTATACACCACATTTTCTTTATCCACTCGTCTGTTGACGGACACCTAGGTTCGTTCCATAACTTGGCTATTGTGAATGGTGCTGCTATACATACGGGTGTGCATGCATCACTACAGTCTTCTGACTTTAATTCTTTTGGAAAGATACCGGGGAGTGGCGAAGTAGGGGATCTTGATGTGGTTCTGGGTGGCTGGCTTCAGGAGGGGGACCTGGAGGGGGCTGGTTGGGAGGACAGTCCTTCAGGTTCCAGATGCCCCGCTCCAGGGCAGCTGTCCCCTGAGCTGCAGCAGTGGGCGAGGCCCTGGCCCATTTCATTACGGAGGTTTGTTTCCAGATCCATCTCCTAAGCCCCATTAAGTCTCTTACTTAGTGGGGAAGCAGCAAATCAAGATGACATTTCAAAAGCGGTGGCCCAGCCCGTTCCTGGAGGAACAGCTAAATCCTCACCCATATTAAATACCTTCTCAACAGCAGCGGCTGGACCATTTAGGAAAATTAAAAGGAAAGAGAGGAACGGAGACTGGGGAGATTAAAAACAAGTGTAATAGTGTTTCCAGTCCTGTGGCAATTAAGAGACCTCAGATCTGGCCTTTCCACTTTATCCTGCTCCTGGCTTATCCTGCATCTGCATCCATTCAGAGGCCTGGTCATTATGAAAGTGGTTTTGCAAAGAGGTACTCGGGTTTCCAGCTCTCTCATTAGGCCAGCCAGGTACTTGGCTGATGGCTGGGCCAAGACTGCGTGTCTCCCATGTGCTCCGGAGCCTTTGTACTGAGAAACAGCACCGTGTAGAGAGATTTCTGTAAGGCAGCGGATTTCAAGGTCTTTCTTTACTCGAGTAGAGACAGTGCACAGCAAAGGAATTGGCCGGCAAACATGGAAAAGATGGTTTACCTTTGCCAGACCTTTGCTGTTGATCAGACAGCGCTAAACTAAAAGAACAGCATGATACCATTTTTAACCCATTGGATTAACAGGCTAAGAAAAGAGAACACTTAAACACTGCTAAGGACGTAGTCTAAAGGGCGTGCGTGTGCGCTGCTGGCGGGAGTCTAGAACAACACCAACGTTTTGGAGAGCCTTTAGGCCAAGTGCGTCAAGATTTTTAATGTGGGTTAAGAATTCGAGAAATGTCACAACCATTGGCATAATAATTCTACTTCTAAAAATAGGTCCTTCCAGCCGTGGTGGCACATGCCTGTAATCCCAGTACTTGGGAGGCTGAGACTGGAGGATCGCAGGTTCAAGGCCAGTCTCAGCTACTTGTGAGGCCCTCTGCAACTTAGTGAGACCCTGTTTCAAAATAAAGAATAAAAAATAGGACTGGGGGTATAGCTCGGAGGTAGAATGCCCCTGGGTTCCATCCCCAGTACCGCAGATAAAATAAAATAAAATAAAATAAAATAAAATAAAAAATTAAAAAAATAGAAATAGGTCCTAAGGAAGTATCAGACATGTGGACAAAGAATTGGGTAGGAATATGTTAATTCCAATGTAATTTTTCCAGTGTAAAACAGAGAAGCAGCTTCCATGTCTAACATTAGAACCCATTTGGACCCATCGTCCCAGATGTGGAACACCTATAAAAACTTAAATATAGTGTATAATATGATGATATAATTATATAACCATAGCAGAATTATATTGAAATTATAATATAACATTAGTATAATAATATATAAGCTCTACATTATGATTTCCAACCTATTTTGATGCATCTGTGTCAATTTTGTTGAAATATTTTCAGAACTGAAAACCTGGGACTTAATGGAGGATTAATAGTATCAAAAGTGGGATATCTATAGGAAGAAATGGCAGTCAGTTGTTTCAAATGATCTTTATGAAAAAGAAGAGTAGATGAAAATATCGATGCATACTTTATAAAATATGAGTTCTTACTACTGTTTCTCACTCCCCACCCACCCCACCTACATATACACTAGACCTCCACTCAACAGACTAGTCTTTGAACTAACTAGTAGGGTTAACCAACACTTTCCATTTCTTCTGAAAACATAGCCGCTGACGCCCAGGACACTGGGGAGCTGTATGGCAAATCAGCTTCTCACTCCTGTTTCCTCCAGCTCAGCTATCTGCTGACCAAGAGTCCACTGTTCTCTTTCTCTTAATCCTTTGCCACATTCACTTTGATAATATGTTGTAGAGTTTCTGCTTCTATAGTCAAAAGTGTGGTTGGCCCATTTTTGTGTGTGTGTGTGTGTTGTATGTGGGCAGATTTGGTATAAAGGTTAAAGCTAGACTTGTGAAAGGCCCCGAGGAACTTTCTTTACTCCACTCTGATTGAGTAGCCTGAGAATGATCTATTGGCTGAAGGCTTGGCACAATTTGTCTGCATGTAACATCTTGGCCTATGTTGTCGTCATCATCTTCTTTTCTGTCTCTTCCTCTTCTTCTTCCTCCTCCTCCTCCTCCTCCTCCTTCTTCTGTTTCCCATCCTTCTTCTTCCCTCCTCCTCCTCCTCCTCCTCCCTCCTCCTCCTTCATTTTCCTCCTCCTCCTCTTCCTCCTCCATTCTCCTCCTCCTTCATTCTTCTCCTCCTCCTCCTCTTCCATTCTCCTCCTCCTCCTCCCTCCTCCTCCTTCTCCATTCTCTTCCTCCTCTTCCTCCTCCTCCTCCTCCTCCTCCTCCTCCTCCTCCTCCTCCCCCCTCCTTTTTCTTGTATATCATTGAGTATCTTTTCTTCAGCTTCAATGGGTAAGGTCTATTAAATGTCTTATACATTTTCCTGCACCAAATTGTAGTTATATTTTTCTAGAAAATCATAACATTCTTTGTTTCCTTTAACTTTTATTTTATACTTACTGTGCACATTCTCGCATGATTGCTGGTATTCATTGTCAGAAATGGGATTTTAAATTCTTGTAATAATGATAGCTACTTTTAATAAGCACTCAGGGTGTGTCTGGCATTGATCTAGGTGTTTTTTTTATTGGTGCATTATAATTATACATCATAGTGGGATTCATCGTGACATATTTGTACATGCACATAACATAATTTGGTCAATTTCACTCCCTTACCTCTCCCCTTTCCCTCCTTTCCTCCCTCGCCCTGGTCCCCTTCCTCCACTCCACTGGTCTCCCTTCTGTTTTTGTGAGTGCTCCCCCATTTCCTGTTCCTCTAGCTTCCACATAGGAGAGAAAATATGGCCCTTGGCTGAGTCTGGCTTATCTCACTCAGCATGATGTCTCCATTTCCATTGGTCTCCAGTTCCATTCATTTCCCTGCAAATGACATGACTTTGCCCTTCTTTATGGCTGAGTAAAAACTCCATTGTGTGTACAGACTGCATTTTCTTCACCTATTTATCTGTTGAAGGACACCGACACTGGTTCAATAACTTGGCTATTGTGAATTGTGCTGCTATAAACATGGGCATTTGTGCATCACTGTAGTATGCCGACTTTAATTCTTTTGGATAAATACTGAGGAGTGGTATAGCTGGCCATAGGGTGGTTTCATTCCTAGTATTTTAAGGAGCCTCCATACTGATCTCCATAGTGGTTGTATTCATTCATAGTCCCACCGAGAGTATATAAAGTGTTGAGCTAGATGGTGTAAAAGCATGGTCTCATTTACTCCTCACAGCAGCCCAAGGGTGTAAGAACTAATATCATTCCTACTACCCAAACGAGACAACTCAGAATAGTAATTGTCCAAGATTGTGCAATTTGTAAGTAGCAGAGCTGAGATTGGAGCTTCTATTTGATTCTGAGCCTGCATTTTGAGACAGGTGTAGTGGTGCATGCCTTGGGAAGCTGAGACAGGAGAATCGCAGGTTCAAGGCTAGCCTCAGCAACTTAGAGAGACCCTTAGCAATTTAGCTAGACCCTGTTTTAAAATAAAAAAATAAAAAACAGATTGAGGGTATAGCTTGGAGGTATAATGCCCCTGGGTTCAATCCCCAGTACCAAAACAAACAGACAACAACAAAGAAAACAAAACCAAAAACCAGAGCCTGCATTATTATATATGAGGCTATGCTCTATTTGTTTTTTTTTTTTTTTGGTACTGGGAATTAAACTCAGGGACATTCTACCTCCAAGCTACACCCTTAGTTCTTTTTATTTTGAAGCAGGGCCTCACTAGGTTGCTGAGAGTTCTTGATAAATTGTTGAGGCTGGTCTCAAACCTCTGATCCTCCTGTCCCAGCCTCTCAAGTACTAGGATTACAGGGCACGTGGCACCATGCCCATTGAGGCTATGCTTTTGAAAAAAAAGTAGGACAGCCAGACAACGCACAAACAAAATCACACGACCCAGCGGGATCCCCCTGCACTCTTAGGAATCTGCTCTTTTTTTTTTTTGTGGTACTGGGGATTGAACCCAGGGGCATTCTACCTCTGGGCTACACCCCCAGCCCTACTTTTTTATTCTTTATTTTTGAAACAGAGTCTCACTAAGTTGTGGAGGACCTCACTAAGTAGCTGAGGCTGGCCGCGAACCTGGATCCTCCGGTCTCAGCCTCCCAAGTATTGGGATTACAACGTGCGCCACCACACCAGCTAGGAATCTGCTCTTGCTCCAGCCCAGGCTCTGGATATTTTTGCACAGGCCTCCTTGGATCGTTTCCTGAACAAGAGCTGCTTGGGGGCTATGCCAGCTGCAATATTACATGAATTCTTCATGTTTCCCCTCTGGTTCAGGCAAAATTTATCCTAAGAGATTATTTCCCAGAGAAATGAAGCTCACACCTGAAAGCACCACAATATTTAGCCATTTTTAAAATGAAAGCTAAAAAAATATACTGGCAAACTTAGAATTGTGTATGTTCATGGTGTACATGATACTTGAAATATGCCTACAATGTCTTAGCCTGTTTTCTGCTGCTATAGCAGAATACCTCAGACTTGGAAAATTATAAACCACGGGAGTTTATTTGGCTCATGGTTCTGGAGGCGGGGAAGTTCAAGAGCGTGGTGCCAGCATTTGGTGAAGGTCTTCATGATACATCATTCAATAGTGGAAGGGCCCGTGATCACCCCTGAGACAGAGAGAGGAAACGGGGTAGAAGTCTCCCTTTTCTGCAGGCACCCGTTCCCACAATAAGAACCCACCCCTGAGATAATGGTATTCACCCATTCCTTGGGCAGAGTCCTCGTGACCCATCACCTCTTAAAGGCCCACCTCTTAATACCCATATAATGGCAGTTAAATTTCAACATGAGTTTCAGAGGGGACATTCAAACCACAACTGTATACATTGTGGAAAGGCTAGATTGAACTAATTAACATATTCATCACCTCATCTTTTTTGTGGTGAGAATACTACTTTTTTAGTGATTTTTGAGTATACAATACATTGTTATTAACTACAGTCACTGTGTTGGATAATAGATCTTTAAAACTCATTCCTTCTATTTACTTAAAAGTTTGCATCCTTTGACCCAAATCTCCCTAACCTCTGGTAATCACCATTCTACTCTGTTTCTATGAGTTTGAATGTTTTGTATAATTCTTAGTTTTTTTCTTGTTGCAGTTGAGAATATAATTTGACCTTTTCCTTTTTTTTTGAGATGGGATTTCACTGGGTATGATGGCGCACACTTGTAATCCCAGTACTTGGGAGGCTGAGACCAGAGGATCTGGGTTCTCAGCCAGCCTCAGGTACTTAGTGAGGCCCTCCGCAATTTAGTGAGACCCTGTTTCAAAATAAAGAATAAAAAATAGGGCTGGGGGTGTAGCTTGGAGGTAGACTGCCCCTGGATTCAATCCCCAGTACCACAAAAAAAAAAAAAGAGATGGGATTTCACTATGTTACACAGGCTGGCCTTGAACTCCCAAGCTCAAAAGATCCTCCTGCCTCTGCCTCCTGAGCTGCAGGGATTACAGGTGTACACCACCTTGCCTGGCTAATTTCCTTTTTGTAAACTGAAAATTTATGGAGATAATTATAGATTTACATGTAGTTGTAAGAAGCAATAATGGGGATCTCTTACATGCTTTGCTAGTTTCCCTGAGTTGCAATGTTTTGCAAAACTGTCATATTACAACCAAGATCTTGACATTTGTACAATTCATCAGTATTATTAAAATTTCCTGGGTTTTATTTGTATTCATTTGTGGGTGCACATGTGTTTGTATTAGGCCGTACACAATTTTCTCATCTGAGCATTTCTCACATCACAATGACTCCTCACATTGCCCGCTTATAACCACAGTCACCTTTCTTCGGCTCCCACCATGTTAAGTACACAAATATCCAAAAAGCATCTGATTACATAGTCAACTGATTAACAAAATTATGCATGGACCTGATTGGTGGATGGCTGAAGCCTGAATCGGGGATGGTGTTACTACATCATGACAATATGCTGTGCACACATAGACACACATGTACACACTCATGTGCATCCGTAGGAAGCAGCATGGTATCATAGAGCATGCCTCATACCTGGTAATGGTTGTATAAAAGAAAGGGTGCTCTGGTGTCAAAGAACTTTGGGAAATTGTACTGTGTCCTCTTCCCGGAGATCTACAAGGTACAGTAGCATAGTAAACTCCACAAAGTCCTACAGTGAAAAATCTTATTGGGTTTCTCACAACATTTCCCAAACTTACTTGACCACAGATCTTTTGGCCATGAAACTCTTATTTCACCTTTAAAAAGTTTCTTACCAAAGTCTCAAAAACAGGAGGATAAGGGGAGAAGAACAAGGATATGTTTTGGTATCCAAGATCTGGGTCTGACTCACTTTTTTTGTGTATGTGGTACTGGGGATTGAACCCAGGGGCATTCAACCTCTGAGCTACACCCATGGCTGAATTTTTTGTTTGTTTTTTTATTTTGAAACAGGTTCTCAATAAGTTGCTGAGGGCCTCTCTAAGTTGCTGAGGCTGTCCTTGAACCTACACACCTCCTCCTGGGTACTGGGATTACAGGCGTGCACCACCATGCCTGGTTCTGACTCACATTTATAAGCTATGTGACCCAGGCAAACTACTTTGGGACCTATCTTTGAACGTGGATCTAAGCAAGAGGTAATGGCATCTCATGGAGGCTCCTTGGCAGTAAAACAAAATCATGGAAATAGTGTTTTTGTAAAATACTGTGCCCAACATTTGTAGAATATACATTATTTTCAAGTGCATATAAGAAATTTATAAAAATTGCATTCATTGAGTTAAAGAAAATCTGAAGATAAAAAGATTAAAATCCCTCAGAGAATGTTTTTTGACCACAATATAATTAAGCTAGAAATCAATAGCAAAAGGATAATTATGCTTGCAAATTAAGTAATATTGTTTTCTTTTTTTTGTGGTACTGGGGATGGAACCCAGGGGCATTCTGCCTCTGAGCTACACCCCCAGCCCTATTTTATTCTTTATTTTGAAACATGGTCTCACTAAGTTGTGGGGGGCCTCACAAGTTGCTGAGGTTGGCCGTGAACCTGTGATCCTCCTGTCTCAGCCTCCCAAGTACTGGGATTACAAGCATGCACCACCATGCCCGGCTAGTAATATTATTTTCAATAGAGCAAAATCCATAATGGAAATGAAGCAAAATATCTTGAAATTAAGGAAAAAAATCATTCAAAACAGAGGGAGGCAGTTATACTTGTATTTATGGAGAAATTTATTTCTCTGGAAGCAAATAAAGATGGGAATTAATAAATTCAGCATACATATCAAAGAACTAGGAAAACATCACTATCCATACTAAAACCTGTATAAAAATAAAAAATCCTACAAAACCACCAGTAGAAAATAGAGCAAGGGACTTAAACAGGCATCTTACAAAGGATGATATCCAGGTGTTTAATAAACGTATTGAAAGATGAGTGGTCTCATTAGTAATAAGGGAAATGAAAATTCAAACCATGATAAGATACCATTTTACCTATCAGAATGGCTGAAGTTAAGAAATTGGCAATATCAAGTGTTGGTGAGGATATGGAACAGTGGGAACTGTTAAAGATTGCTGGTGGAGGCCAGGCGTGGTGGCGCACGCTTGTAATCCCAGTACTTTGGGAGGCGGAGACCGGAGGATACAGGTTCACAGCCAGCCTCAGCGCTCTCTCTCTCTCTCTCTCTCTCTCTCTCTCTCTACTTAGTGAGGCCCTCCGCAACTTCATGAGACCCATTTTCAAAATAAAGTATAAAAAATAGGGCCAGGGGTGTAGCGCGGAGGTAGAACGCCCGGTAGAACCACTATGGGAAATAGTGAGGAATTATCTTCCAGAGTTGAAGATACTCTTAGCCTATGACCCAGTGATTTCTTCCTTAGATATGTACACCAAATACATGTGCACCTGTACTGCAGGATGCACATAAGAATGCTTACTCACAGCTTATAATGTATTATGGTGTATTCATATACTGGAATATTATACAACCATGGAAATGGTTAAGTTGCATACAACACCCAGGATCAATAAAAGTATCTAAGGCAAGTTTTAGGAGTCGTACATCCTGTGTGGTCAGGAGTCGTCCGTACTGTGTGAATCCGTGCATCTGTACCATTAGGGTGCAAGGAAAGGTCATGGTTGGAAAGCGACCCATGGTGGCTTCTAGAGCCCAGGCAATGCTCAATTTTTTGAATTAGGCAGGAATCCCATAGATATTCATCTTATAGTATAATGGATTTTATAGTATAGGTCAAAAATATGAAATGTTAAATGCTATAAAGTCTGCAGCTTTTTGAGTGGCACCATTGAGCCACAAGTGGAAAATTTCTCACCTGGCCTCAGATGACAGGTCACAGTCAAAATACAGGTACAAAAAATATTCTATAAGCTGAGCGTGGTGGCGCACGCTTGTAATCCCAGTACCTGGGAGGCTGGGACAGGAGGATCACAGGTTTGCGGCCAGCCTCAGCAACTTGTGAAGCCCTCCGCAACTTAGTGAGACCCCGTTTCAAAATAAAGAATAAAATAGGGCTGGTGATGTAGCTCGGAGGTAGAATGCCCCTGGATTCCATCCCCAGTACCACACACACACACACACACACACACACACACACACACACTATATATATATATATATATATTTTATATATATGTATATAGTATAAAAATATATGTAGTATAAAATTACCTTAGGCTATGTATCTAAGGTATATATAAATGAAGTTTATGTTTAGACTTGGATCCCATCCCTGAGATAGCTTATTATATATATATGCAAATACTCCAAAATCTGAAAAAATCCAAAATCTGAAACATCTCTGGTCCCAAGCATTTTGGATAAAGGATACTGAACTAGTAATTCATACATTGGTGCTACAAGAATTTTTCGAATGTGAGCTATATTTAACAATCAAGCGTTTTAAAAGTTCCAGTATTTCATCTGGGCGTGGTGGCGCACGCTTGTAATCCCAGTACTTGGGAGGCTGAAACTGGAGGATCCTGGTTCGCAGCCAGCCTCAGTTACTTAGTGAGGCCCTCTGCAACTTAGCGAGACCTTGTTTCAAAATAAAGAATAAAAAATAGGGCTGGGGGTGTAGCTCAGAGGTAGAATGCCCCTGGGTTCAATCCCCAGTACCACACACACACAAAGAAAGGTTCCAGTATTTCAGAAACAACTGGGTTTGCTGTGCCTGGTGGATGGTAGGAAGTGAGAGGCTGAAGGTGGGGCCCAGAGATTTTACACACAGTGGATTCCCACAGCATTCCCTCTCATTGGGCGCCAGCATGCCTGTCTTATAGGTGAGCTAGCTGCGACTCCCAGAGTGTAAGTCACTTACCTGAGTTCCCACCACTCATCTGTGACTGAGGCAGGATTAGAGTCTAGATCTAGGGCTGTCCTATCTGCTAAATAACACGGACTCCCCAGAATGCCTCTATTCAGAAATGCTTTGCTTTTGTTGGGAGCACACTGACAGTTGCCAGCAGTGTTATGCCTTGAGGGGACTCGGCCCGTGCGGTGGCAGGTGGGCTGACAGTGAGACGCTTGTCTGCAGCTTGCAGGCTCTGCAGGGATGCTGCCACCCGGCCAGGCCCCAGCTTCTGGGCTGTGGCAGGGAGACGATGTGCTTCTTCACTAGCTCAAGAGAGGAAAGTTCTTCTTTCTGATGTTGAGATCTTATCTAAGCCCCCGGGAGCCCCTCACTTCCAGAGTCTCTTGTTTTGGAGATCCAACCCAGGCCATGTGTTTATAAACAACCCCATGGCAGGTGGAGCCCGGCTGGCCGAGGGGACCTGCCTGGTAAGGATTACATTCGCCCTTGCAACAATGGCTACCCCGCCCAGCAGAGCCTTCCACACAAAACCCTGCCCCTTGGCCCTTCTGTTTGTTTTGCTTTGCGCTGACCTGAAATAGATACCTTCACGGCTTTCTGCAATGGGCCAGACAGTGGTTGGGACATGTGGGGACAATGGCCGTGCCCACCTGCAGGTCAGGGGTCAGGCTCAGCGGGGCAACCTTGTCAGCGCTTCAAAAGCTGAGACTTCAGTCCTGTTGGGCTGGGCCCACGGATCAGTGGCTGCAGGCCCGCAGGTGCGCCTGGCTATTGATGTCCCCAAGACCGGGAGGGGGGAGGTGCTGGCGGCTTACCTGGGGATTACAGCGGGACCAGGTGTCCACTCACCACCAAGGAGGGAGCTGGGTGGAGGCCTCACCCTCCCATAGTGGGGAGGGGACGTAGGCAGGGGCACCTGGGTCTGTCCAGAAAGAACACTGCTCACAGGTCATCCCGTGCTGCATTTCGTGGGACGGGAAAGGCTGGTGTTTTTGAAAGAACTTCTGGAAACATTACAAATTCGATTATATTATTTTCATATTCTAATATAAAAAATAAATTAGATTGGACTAAAGTCCAATGAATCAGTGCTTACTAAGTGGGTTTTTATTTGTTTGTTTGTTTTGTTTTGTTTTTGTACTGGGGATTAAACCCAGGGGTATTCTACCTCCAAGCCACACCCCTAGCCCTATTTAATTTTTTATTTTTGAAACAGGGTCTAAGTGGCTGAGGGTCTTCTGGTTATGTTGCTGAGACTGGCCTCAGGCCCGCGATCCTCCTGTCTCAGCCTCCCAAGTACTGGGATTACAGTCGTGTGCCACCACACCTGGCTGTAAGTGGTTCATTTAGAACAAGTGGAAGGTGAAGTTTGGAAGGTGTGTGTGTGTGTGTGTGTGTGTGTGTGTGTGTGTGTGTGTGTGTATGCGTGTTTATGTTTACATATGTGTGTACTCGATGGGGCTGGTGCTGAGAAAACTCAACCATGCAAGGCCAGTGGAGCTGTTCCTTACCCACTCACGCATTTATCCAAGAAAAATCCACTGTGCCCCTGCTGCCAGAATCCCAGGGCATAGAGATCATTCATTCATTCATTCATTCATTCATTCATTCATTCATCATGCCAAGGAATCAACCAAGCAACCAAGCAACCAAGCAACCATCCAACCAACCGACATTTCCTAAATGATTATTATGTCCCATGTTCTGGGCTGGACACTGGGCATTAAAAAAAAAAAACAACCCAATGAAATCAGTTCCAGCCCTCAAGCGCTGTCAATATTGTAATAGAGACAAAAATATAAACAAATAATTGTGAGTGGCTATAAAACAATTTATCAAACCATAACAGGCCGTCTGGAGTGGGGTGCCCTAGAGTAAACCATATGGAAGCAGGTCCTGCAGGCTTCTGAGCTGATTGCCAGGGCTGGGGCAGGTGGGGGAGGCAGAGCTAGAGGCATAAGACCTGGGGCCTCTGGGGAGCCGCGGCTGGGGTTGAGGTGGGGCGGGAGTGAGGAGGGGGAGGCTGGCCACCTGGGCCTGGGGCTGGCGCTGTGCAGAAGACTTAGGACTAGACCCAAGGACAAGTGACAGCTAGGTTGGGTTTTAAGCACAGACATTCCCTGGGAATGACACGTTTCTAGACCCTTGGGCAAGGAGGTATGGTGGCAACAGGACAGCCTTGGTCTTGGTGACCAAGGGTAGTCTCCCCCGCTCCAAGGCCCAGATGCAGCTGTGTCTTGGGTAGGCAGGCTCTGCTGAGGATGAGCATGTTGGCAATGGGGAGAGTCGTGGCAGATGAGCAGGCAACCCTGGGACCTTGAGTAAGCCTGCGGGGCCTGCTACCCAGCCTCCAGTGGGACCTTTGGGGTCTGCTGGGGCTTGGGAAGTCTGGGCCGCAGGGGGACTGGCACATCCCTCTGCCAGTTACTTTTGTTCAGCACACATTAATTGAACACCTACTGCTTGCCAGGCTCTTTGCTAGACATTGGTATTTGTGGGATAAGGAAAAGGAATCGATTTCCCACCCTCATAGACTGGCGATCTAATAGATAATTAAAGGCGTGCTAACGTCAGTGCTAATATGAACATTTATAGTTTGCTCTGTACCAGGCACAGGTCTAGACACTTTATAACAACTAACTCGCTTAATTCTCATAATAACCCTTTGAGGCAAGCACTATTATTATACCCCTTTTAAAATTTTATTTATTTATTTATTTTTTGGTACTGGGGATTGAACCCAGGGGCATTCTACCTCCGAGCTCCACCCCCAGCCCTATTTTTTATTCTTTATTTTGAAACAGGGTCTCACTAAGTTGTGGAGGGCCTCACTAAGTAGCTGAGGCTGGCCGCGAACCTGGATCCTCTGGTCTCAGTCTCCCAAGTACTGGGATTACAAGCGTGCGCCACCACACCTGGCTTATTATACCCCTTTTGCAGATGAGATATCGATGGCTCAGAGTAATCTTCCCATGTTTACATAGCTCGTAGGTAGTAAGAGCTAAGATTGGGACTCACGTCTGTCCTGTGTCAGTTTGTGGTCTTAACTGTTGTGCAACTCCTGAGGATGCCCCGATGGCTTTAGACTGATGTGCACACTCCCCAGCTGCCCCTGCCCAGGCCCTCTGCGATCCCCCTGCGCCTGACATCTCAACCTCTCCGCTCATGGCTCCCCACGCCCGCCACTGTTCCACACCACCCTGCCTCCCCCCATGCTTTCTCTGGGGAGGGAACGAAAGGCAAGTGGCTCAGCTTAAATGTCCTGTCCCTCAGGCCCTGTCAGCCTCTCCCGGCAGAGTGCCGTGACTCCTTCCCTGGAGCCAGTGAGGCGGCTCATCTATTTATTGCAGCCCATTCTTACAGATGCTGTTTAGACTTGAGTGCGCCTCCATCTTCCCCACTAAACTGGCAGGATTTGAAGGCGAGAGTCCCACTCCTCTGTATCACCCATGGGTTTGAACAGGGTGCAAAGCAACACAGTACTGACTACTGTAATTGCAGAATTAAATCAGTTCACATGTTTTTCCTGAGTGCCTACTATGTACTCAGAAGGAATGACCACCTATCCTCATAGACTTACAAGCATATTATAAATAACTGATTAATTCTGGCTCCTTGCTCCACTAAGGACTAGGGCAGCCTGTGACCTCCTAAGAGGAAGTACAGCCTTTTTTCCAGATAAGACAGTTAAGATACAGAAAACATAAGTAACTTTGTCATGTCCACACAGCTTATCTTCTCTAGTTTTGATGCATCTCCTGCTTGGAGGAAGCTGCAGGTTGACTACAGTAGAGTAGGTGCTCAAAACAAAAAAAAGAAGTGGAACGCATAAATGAATTACTTCTGGCAGTCTCCCTTTGGCAGGTGGGTGTGGCTGCAACTGCAGAGAGCTTGGGAATTACCGGCTTGTTTGAACACTGGATGACAGAAAGAGCAAAGGTTTCTTGGACAGAAGATGGGACAATGGCCTTGGGGACACTGAAGAGGTCAGGGAGGGCTCCCCCGGCATCCCTTGGGTGAGCTCTGTTGTTAGGTAGGGTGAAAAGAGGCAGGGAGGATGCGCAGAGTCCTCCTGGCTGTCGGGCCACCCACCTGGATTCTCTTTTCTGTCTTACTGGGGGTGGCAGACACCACCCATGACCCTTGGTCTTCTCCATCTCTGAGTGGTCTGGCTGACTTTCACCTATAAAGCCTTGACCCAGGAGAGCAAGACGCATATTCTAGAAACAGCAACAAGGCTAGCAGGAGAGAAGATAGAAACAGACAGAATTGGTAGAGGCCTATACTGTAGAGTCATGAGAATCAAGGATAGTGCTTTGGGTCGATGAGAACACTGCGGGGTGGGGAGGTTCGAGCAGAGAGGAGTGATTTGATGGAATTGTGTGTAGCCATGTGGATTCACACTGTAAGGTCATGGTTAGAAGCAGGGCGCCTGGGAGGGGCCATTACGGTGATCCGGGTGAGAAAGATTTGTGACTCGGGCCAGGGTGGTGGCGATGGAGGCGTGAGAAAAGTGGTAGAGTCTGGCTATATTTGGAAGATAGAGGCAATGAGATATAATGATTCCAAGGGTTGGGCTTGAGCAAGTGAAAGAAAGGAGAGGTCATTCATTAAGATGAAAAGGCAATAGAGATAGCGGGTTTGGAGCTACTTGGGACATGTTATTTTGTGTGTGTGTGTGTATGTGTGTGTGTGTGTGTGTGTTACTGGGGAATGAACCCAGGGGCATTTTACCTCTTAGCTATACCCCCAACCCTATTTTATTTTTTATTTCAGAACAGGGTTTTGCTCAGTTGCTGAGGCTGGACTCAAACTGTGATCCTCCTGTGTCAGCCTTCCAAGTACTGGGATTACAGGCTTGCACCACCATATCTGGCTAGACATGTTAAATTTGAGATTCAGTCATCTTATCAAATACTCATAAATTCCTGCTAGGCATGATACTCCAGTTTATCAACAAGGAACCTGGGATTCAAGGAGGGGCTACTTCCCAGAGGCCACACAGCTAGGAGTGATGGTGGGACATCCTGGGCCTTGTTATAGTGAGATATAAAATGTCCCCTAAAGAGCTCATTTGTTAATGTTTGGAGCTGATGTAATTGAGTCATGAGGGTTATAATCTCAGCCAATAAATCCATTGTAATGGATTTATCTGGGTGGTGACCCAGGCCAGTAGGGTGTGGCTGGAGGTGGGTCCCTGGAGGTGCAGCCTTGGGATTATATATGGTTCCTCTTCCCCCTGCTCTCTCCCTCTTGCTTCCAGCCTCCATGATGTGAGGAGCACAGCCCATGTGCTCTTTCTTTCTCTGCCTCCCACCGCCATGCCCTGAGATCTGCGGTCCCCGGCCTCACATAGACTGAACCTGAAACCATAAGAAAAGAAATCTTCTTTCCTCTAAGTTATAATCTCCTTTCCTCTAAGTATAATCTTTTAGATTATAGCTGCAAGAATGCTGACCGGAGCAGGCCTGCTCCATGCCAAGGCCCTCACACCAGCCATCACACTGTCCTGGCTTGGAGGAAGCTTTCCCGTTACTGGTCCTAAACTTTCCTCTCTCAGGCTTCCTCTCCCACCCCCAGAACCTCCACACATGAACAGCTCCCCCTTTTACAGTATTGGTCCTACCCACTTTTCAGTAGTTTTACACATGTGGCCACTGGTGATTATGAATTTGAGACTCCACGGATAGACAAATAAAGGGTGGAGGGTGGAGGGGTCACGCTTGGGTGCCCCCTTGCCACCTTCTGGCCTCTGCAGAGACTTGATTCTCCCTCTATCTCCATGTAATAGAGCGCACCTATTCTGTCTGGACCTAGAAGTTTCCGGGCCCCTCCCTCTGTCAAGTCCAAAGGTATTCTCTGTGATGGGAGGGTGTGAGGGAGAGTCACAGGGAAGCTGCTGTGCATGGCTGGGGTAGGGAGAGGACAAGCCCTGGTCCCTGTGAGCAAATTCTTAGGTGGTAGAGCAGAAGTGAGGTCTGAGGAGCTGGGGGAGTGTGTGTGTGTGTGTGTGTGTGTGTGTGTGTGTGTGTGTGAGAGAGAGAGAGAGAGAGAGAGAGAGAGAGAGAGAGAGAGTGCTCAGTGGCTTTTGGAAGGAAGGTTTGAGCTGAGATAGCTCAAATGAGCAAATCTGAGGGCATTCTAGGCTGGGAGCAGGGCACAGACAAAGGCAGTGAGATTCTCACCGGTGGCTGTAAGTGCTGCAGTTAGCTGTGAGTCAGTCTTTCCCCTGAACTGCTGTTCAATGAAACAATGCAAGAGCTCCTGCACTGGAGGGACTGGGGTGAATTCTGATGAAGGGGCCGTGTTTCTACAGCATGCACACAGGTTAGATTGTATGCTTTGCAATTGGTTGATATAGCTCTTAAGCTCATTTCAAATCTATAAATACCTCCTCTACTCCTATTTCTCCCTACAGTTTATCTTTTTTTTTTTTTTTGCGGTACCGGGGATTGAACCCAGGGGTGTTCTACCTCCGCGCTACACCCCTGGCCCTATTTTTTTATACTTTATTTTGAAACCGGGTCTCACGAAGTTGCAGAGGATCTCACTAGGTAGGGAGAGAGAGAGAGAGAGAGAGAGAGAGAGAGAGAGAGCTGAGGCTGGCTGCGAACCTGGATCCTCCGGTCTCCGTCTCCCAAAGTACTGGGATTACAAGCGTGCGCCACCACGCCCGGCCCAGTTTATCTTTTGAAGAAACCGTGCCATTTGCTCTGTAGTGATTCGTGTAGTCCACTGGTGTACAGGTTTTTCTGACTGTACACCAGTGAGGGTGTTTGATATGCATGTTTATCCCCAGTATCTTCCGTTATTTGGTAGTTAGATCTAAAGGCTTGATCAAATTCAGGTTCAGAATTTTTTGGATAGTTATGCACAGGTGGTGCTGTGTAAGCCCATCCTAATGGTTGTCTCTCCCTCTTTGTGTTGGTGTAGTCATTACTTATATGCTAGCCATTACTTATATACTGTCATTTCATTAGAGGTTGTAAAATGATTATCTAGTTCTGTCATCCCTCCACATTTGTGAACTGTAATGTTTCTGTAAAGAGAAGCTTTTCCGTATCAATTATTTGACAACTGTCAGGTATGTCCCTGGTAGGATATACCCTACAGACCAAAAGGACTGAAAAACCAAAATAAAACAAAGGTAAGCAAGACAGATGCTTGATGTGGTTACTGATTTTCAAAATAATGACTTGGTTCCTCGCATCCCCTACACGGGATGAATTTTTGGGTATCTTTATGGTCTCAGATATTTAAACATACTCAACGCTTTATTATTCCATTGCAGTTATCCTTACTGACAGTCAAGTTGTCATATTTGATTATTGGGAATTTTGAGTTGTTGGTATAACCATACAGAGAGGAGCTATTCCCAGTGGCTTGAAAACACTGTAATTTTGACCATATATCCCTGGTAGGATATACCCTATAGATAAAAAGAACTAAAAAAAAAACCCAACCAAACAAAATAAAGCAAAAAACAATCTTTAAGTTATTTTAATAATTATATTATTGTTGGTATTAGTAGTATTGCTAATTTAAAACTTTTGCATATGGGTGCTTTTGGGAGCCACAAGCATGGGAGAAAGGTGCTTTTGGGAACCTCAGCATGGGAGAAAGGAGATATGTGGACGAAAGAAAGAAAAAGTGAGCTTAAGGAGATCTCTAGAGTTCTGAATTTGATTAGGAAGCACCAGGAACTCAGAATCTATTGTATCTTAAAAAGAATTTCCTAACCCTGCCCTCTGAAAAGGTCCGGAAATAATGATTAAACCAGTAGCCATAAGCACCATGACTAAGTACCATGATTACGATCTCTGGAAAGAATCTTTTAAAGAGGATCCAGCTCACGTTGGAGTCATGGCCGATTCCAGGCCTTGGGCAGGAGGATGACCCGGGATCATCTAACCATACTGGGAAGAAGGAGGCACCCGAGACAATGGGGCTGTATCAAAAGTATAAATTAATATTTAACGTTACTGTCATCAGGAAAGCAAAACAATTCCCATATGTTCCATTGACTAATAGTGAGGATGCGGTTGCCAAAACAAAACAACACAAAGCTAACCATTTTGAAAACATCGATTGATGAGAACTGACCCATGCAAACGAGCCAAGAGTGTCAATAATACTTAGTTCCCTTGACTAACTTTCTCATCCAACTCTCTAACTACATTTTTTTTGTACTGAGGATTGAACTGAGAGGCATTCTACCTCCAAGCTACACCCGCAGCCCTTTTTTTAATTTCTTTTTATTTTGAAGCAAGTTTTCACTATGTTGTTGAACCTGCCGTCCTCCTATCTCAGCTTCCCAAGTACTGGGATTACAGATGTGCACCACTGAGCCTTGCTTCTAACTGCATTTTAACGACAGCTATCATGACAGTAAAATCATTTCTTGGTTTTGCCTTGCAGTTGTTGATTAAGAATGCTGAACACTGAAAAACGAATATTCTAAGTAAAACATCTCTGAAAACCACTGGTTAACATTTCGGTGACAAAAGACTTTATTCACCTTAACAAGTTTTCTGCCCTTAGTCATGGCACTGTTGATATTTTTCTCTGTGAAAAGCATCAATCTCTAGTTTGAGAGCCGAGACTGGCATCTTCTTCCTATTAAGCCGGCAAGCGACCAAGAGAGCTTTCAAAACAACATTTCGTTTTATTATAAACTAGCCGAAGATACAAGTATTCAAACTACTAAGTTTTCTATATTGAATTTCAATTAAAAGCTAACCACTTGGCACTCAAGAGCAGATTTGTTAGGAGGAAGTGTATTTCATGCATAAGTCAGGTTCCAGGAACACACACTGTGTGCAGGGGCCAGGGGCCACGGTTTTCTCCCATTTTGCCCAACAGAGATTTGGCTCACTTGGGTAGGGGGCTTGGCCATGCTTCTTCCAGTTCATAATGATCTCTTCAGACTTACACATCTTGTGAAAATATCTTCACCTGTTATTGACAAGCAATCACTTTTTAAAAATACTTTTAAGCCGGGTGTGGTGGTGTACGCCTATAATCCCAGCACTTGGGAGGCTGAGACAGGAAGATCACAGGTTCAAAGCCAGCCTCAGCAACTTAGTGAGATCCTGTTTCAAACAAAACAAAACAAAATAGGACTGGGGGTGTAGCTCAGAGGTAGAATGCCCCTGGATTCAATCCCCAGTACCCTCCCCCAATCCTTTTATTGGTGCATGTATTTATACATCACAGTGAGATTCAGTGATACAAACATATATGCACACAGCACTTGGTGTATTTCCCTCCCTATCCCACCCCTCTTCTCCTTCCTCCCTCCCCATACATGTTAGATTGGTAGTGATACCTTCATGTATGGACGTAAACATATTTGGAATGTTCCCTTCCTCAGTCCTTGTTTTTCCCCTCCCTCTCCCTCTCCCAATCCCTTTCCACTGTTCCGCTGGTTTCTCTCCTCATTTGACTGAGACTCACAGTCACTTTACAATCGATATCTTTACAGACCCTCATTTGAACTGTGGTGAACAAAGACTGATCAAAGGGCCAAATCATTGATATTTGCATTTTCATAACCACGGGCTCCCCCGTTGTTCAAGACTGTCTTTTCTGGACCCACCAAAACACATTGGTAGACAGTGTGGTTCGGTAAGGACACCTTTCCCAGGTTAGCTGCTGTATTAGTCAGGTTTGTGTTACTGTGGCCAAAATACTTGACAGGAATACCTTGGAGGAGGAAGTTTATTTTGGCTCATGGTTCAGAGGCTCAGTCCATGGTTGTCTGGCTCCATTGTTCAGGGCCTGAGGTGAGGCAGAACATCATGGCAGAAGGGTGTGGTGGAGGAGAGCTGCTCCGCTCATGGCAGCTGGGAAGCAGAGAGAGAGGGGGGTGGGTGGGAGAGAAAGGGGCTGGAGAGTGCATGCCCCAATGACCCACTTTCTCCAACTAGGTCCTACCTCCCAGTGTTTCATTCAGTTATCAGTGGATTAAACCATCAAATGGATTTACCTACTGATGAGATAAGAGCCCTCATGATCTTTGCCTAAAAGCTCCACCTTTGAAACTTGCTCATTGGAGATAATGCTTTCGATATGAGACTTTGGGACACTGCGGGTCCAAACTATAAAATACTTCTGTTGGATGCAAACTGGGGAGTGGCCCCACCTACGCTAATGTCCTCCATCAACCTTGCTTATCCTACTCAAGCTCCAACTTCAGAGGCATTTCTGAAACAGACTCAAGGAAATATTTTCATTTGTTTTTTGGCTTTTATCATTTTTTGCTGCTAGTTGAATCTTCTCTAGTTTATGTTCTCCAGTTATTTTGTGATTTTTTTTTCTTTGAAGTTGCATACTTTTTCAACGTCTCTGCGGTTGCAATGGCTTCATACCATTGTTTTGTATGCTCCTCTGTAACTCCACTAAAATAGATCCACTTCTGCTCACTTCTCTGGTATTTTAGGGGGTTGCTCACTACTGGGTCACTGGATGTGGTTGGGACAGAGCTCTGGCCTTTGCAGCTGTCAAGGTCATGTGGTTGGCCTCAAGGTCAACAACACATCTCTTATGACCCCTGCATCTCATTGCTATCCTGAATTTTCCTCAATAGCCTCATATTTTCATTGGCTACAAACTTAGGCTCTAGACCTCCTATTTTCAACCACCGATCTGTGTTCCAAGTTGAAAATACAATTTAAAAACTACCACACTGTAAAAAGGGAAATTACAAATAACTCCAAACCAGGACTTCTGGTTTCCTTGTGCTTGAGGTAGAAAGGCGCCCAGTGATCTGTAAGCAGAACACATGATCAAGGGGAACAACTGTAGCAGCCGAAGAGGTTGGGGACACCCGTGGGATTTGTATGTAGTACAAGCGAGGATAAAACTGGTTTTGAAGTTGGTGGACTCCTTTTTCGGATCAAATCAAGGGATCATGGAGAACACTTCCACCTGCCCAGCACGTGTCTCTGGCCCGTGGGGGAGACTTTGGCCTGATCTGTTTTACTGAGATCAGGGGCTCTCAGTTCATCTTACCCTGAAGGCGCCACTTGCTGTAAACCCGAGGAAACAGAGTTGTTCCATGTGTCGCATGCAGCACACACCACCTTCTATCATCCGGTCTTTGGAAAAAATGACACGGATCAACAGAGATCAGTGGGATTTTGCTGATTTCACATGTGCATGTACAACACGAACCCTTTCTCTTTTGAATTTGCTTAAAGTATAATTTTAAAATTATGAAAATAATATGTGCTCACTGTCAAAACTCAAATACGAACTCTATAAAGCCAAAAAAAAAAAAAAGCCCCTGCCCTCTCCACACTACACTGTTCTTACTTCTCCCATGCACTCTGGATCTCATTCCACTCCCTAATTAACCACTATTAATAATGTGCCCTTTGCTTTTCCAGATCTTTCTTTTTTTTCTGTCTTTTTTTGTTTAAACTAGGGTTTGAATCCAAGGGCTTTCTTTCTTTTTTTTTTTTTTTGCGGTTCACATTCCAAACCTTCTTTCTATTCCTTCCTAACTTGCCACCTCCCTCAGAAAGCCTTCCGGATTCCTCAGCTTGCAAGGATTCTTTTGCCTTTAATGCTCAGAGCATTTTAATAAGGCATGCTTCCAGTTCTCCCTAGTTGTTTTCTTTGCTATTATTACTTTTAAGTTAGCCTTCCCATCTAACCAGCCAGCCAGTTTCGGGGTGGGGCAGTTTCTGTGTGCCCCATGTCAGTGCCCCTGTGCACAGCAAGTGTTCAAAAGCATTTCTTCAAAGTGAAGAAAAGTCCGGGCTGGATACTTGAGAAGGTGGTGGGACAGCTATGTGTGTGCGCGGTGGGGATGTGGGGAGTCAGGACCCCTTTGCTGCTCCTTTGAGGACAGGAGGGGCTGGCAAGGGAATAGTGAAGGACCTCTAGCCAAGTTGTCAGTGACTCTCAATATGGTTTTGGCAAGCTGGTCCCTATTGTAGTTTTTTCTCCTGAAAGGTCCCCCGGATCATCAACACTCACTAATCATCTTTTTTTTTTTTTTTTTTTTTTGCGGTACCAGGGATTGAACCCAGGGGCATTCTACCTCCGAGCTACACCCCTGGCCCTATTTTTTATACTTTATTTTGAAACTGGGTCTCACTAAGTTGTGGAGGGCCTCACTAAGTAGCTGAGGCTGGCCGCGAACCTGGATCCTCCGGTCTCAGCCTCCCAAGTACTGGGATTAAAAGCGTGGGCCATCACGCCCGGCACTAATCATCTTTAGAATGGATAAATGAATGACTGAATGGATAGGCATGCCCCTTGTACCTTCATGTTCCGTCCCCTGCCCCTGGCAGGCATTACTAATCAATTAGGACCTTTCTCCCTCTCGATTCAGATGCGGCCTTTTCTGAAGGCTGCGGCAGACACTGGCAGTTCCTTGGTGCTGATGCCACACAGGAAACCTGCTGGCCAGCTTTGGGATGGTTGTGTCTGAATTCCCCGGGGCAGCCCTGCTGGAGCTTGTGTGGTGAGTTCTGGTTTCAGTGGAGACTCAGGGCTGGGCACACACTCTCCCGAGCTCCCCTGCCAAGGATGCAGCTCAGCTCTGCCGGGGCTCTGCTTTCCTTCCTGGACTTGGGTTTCTCATAAAATCAATTTGCTGCAAGGGGCCCCCAGGCCTGGGCCTTTTGTAAGGAAATGGGAACAATTAATGGGCTTATCTGATGAAAAGTAATGCTGCTAATGATTTATTAATTATCATGAGGCTTATCTTTCTGCTTCTTATTAATCAAAGATGTCCTGGAACTCTGAAGCCGCACATGAGGGGAGCAGACCTAGATGCAGCCTTGTGCGCGGGGGAGTGTGGGCTGGAGCCAGGTGTCCCTAGCGTCCCTTGAACCTCTCCAGTCCCTCCATCCTGACGGTAACCCCCCTTAGATTACAGGCAAGTAGATG
>PVJS01003659.1:0-74102 GCA_004027185.1 Glis glis
AATACTTGAAATAGTTATTCTTTTAATTGGAGTTTCAGTGTTGCGTAAAAATATCTTAGCCAGGCATGGTGGCGCACGCTTGTAATCCCAGCACTTGGGAGGTTGAGACAGGAGGATCCGGGTTTGTGGATAGCCTAAGCTACTTAGTGAGGCCCTCTGCAATTTAGTGAGACCCTGTTTCAAAATAAAGAATAAAAAAATAGGACTAGGGGGTGCAGCTCGGAGGTAGAATGCCCCTGGGTTCAATCCTCAGTACCACAAAAAAAAAAAAATCTTATGGATTTTTTTAAATCTTGATATTTTTATTTATGTATTTGCAGAAAAAATTAAATTTCTATTTGAATGAACAGAAAACAGTCATTGTATTTGGATAAAAGTGCTTTTAAAATTACCCTTTGAAAAATGAAATTTGAAGTATAAGTGTTGAGATATAAAATATATATATGTATATATATATATATATATATATATATACATATATATATATATGAATATATAAATGAATTGTATGCTCTTCCCCAAAATGGATTTTATTTTAAGTTACTCTCATACAATAAAAATTCTGTATGTGGAATAGTTTGTAGTCCTAGATCTTAAATTAGAGCCAGGCGTGGTGACACACTCTTATAATCCCAGTACTTGGGAGGCTGAGACAGTAGGATCACAGGTTCACAGCCAGCCTCAGCTACTTAGGCCCTCGGCAACTTAGTGAGACCCTGTTTCAAAATACAGAATAAAAAATATGTCTGGGGATGTAGCTCAGAGGTAGAATGTCCCTGGGTTCAACCCCCAGTACTGCAAAAAATAAATAAATAAATAAATAGAGCATCATATTCCATGTTTTAACCAGGTGGTTTGGTAAATTCTAAACCAATCTGTGGCTGTCACCTATTAGAGTACCACCTTCTTAGCTGGCAGCAAAGTGTCCTCCCTATGCCCATGGTTACAATTCTCAATTCTCTCTCTCAGGAACTAGGAACTAAAATTGAGATATTACAGTTCAGTTTGGGTTGGTTCCTGAAAGGAAGAACTTGTGAACTTTTGGGAGCTCTGGCTTAGTCATCTTGCCAAGTGGACATTGCATAAGAGAAAGCCAGTCTGCAGGAAGTGAGAGTCTTGGGAGCACAGAAGCAGCTCTGGCGAGGAGGCCCCGCATCCACCGAGAGCCTGGCTGCTTCTCAATCTCGGTGTGCAGGCTCCACCACTCTGCAAAACATGGTTTTCTGAAACAATTAATATTTTATCAGTTACCCATTTTGTTTTGTTTTTCATTGCTTTTATGATTAAGGTCTCTCAACTTGGTTTTGGCTACTTGTAAATAGAGTATTACTGGGGACCCAGGCCACAACTGGTGGTGGTGGTAGTGGTATGCCTATGTGTGTCAAAATGTGAATGAGGATAGAATAAAATTTAAAAATAAATGCAACTGCCAGAAATGAGGAACTCATAGATTGGGACCATTGATTCCCAAACTTATTGGCTTATCACCCCCTTTTCATAAAAATAAAAATTACTCAGTTCCCCCTCTGGGAGCTTCCGCTGCCCCCTTCTTTTTATTCAATGTCCCCCAACTGTTTCAGAGATTACTACCACCCTCCTGGATTTTTCCAGCATCCCCTGGGGGTGTTATCTATGACTTTGGGAATCTATAAATGGTACCAAATACAGGTTAACAGGATGAGAAAACTATGGGTATCCACCGGGCTAAGACCATCAGGGAAGATGGCTCCAGAAGTCCGTGGATGCGATCTGGCAAGGCAGAGTAATCAGGGAGGTTTTACAGGTTGGTATTTATGATAAGAGAGGAGGGAGGGAAGATAGGCTGAGGTGCCATGCAGAGACTCTATTATGGTGCCTCATATCTACAGAAACATAGCATTTAAATCTTGGGTTGTCCCTGATGTAATCTGTGGGTCTATCTGGAGATACTTTGGCAGGTGCTTCTAAGAAAGACCCCATCTAGAAAAAGTGACTATAAAATACAGTCTTGCTGCAGAAAACAGTTTAGTGCTCAAGTACCATAGCCTGGTGGTTTTCATCAAGAGGTGATTTTGCCCCTTGGAGTATTTGCCAATAAGTTGGAAACATTCTTGGTTGTTAGAACTGAAGTGGGGGTTATTCCTAGCGTCTAGTAAACCAAGGTGATATGTAATTCTAATAATCCACATATAATTCTAATTTGACATCTAGAAACATATAAAAATTAATATAAAATGACATAAGAGAATGTATATATGCAATTTCCCTTTAAAAGGAAAGAAGAGAATGTTGATATAGCCATACAGAAGTGTTTTATCTACCTTGTCTCTGCACTGGGCCTCAGAAAGGGTAAGTATTTATATTTTCCGAAGGCTCTGAATGATATAGAGTTTCATAGCCCTTCCACACACTCACCCAAATTCCAGAGTTCAGCAGTATTGCTTAGTTCTCCATGAAACATCAGACTGTTCCTATCTTTGACACCAATATTCACTGTCTCAAGTTACTATTGTTTTTGTAACAAATTACTACAAATTTAGTGTGTCTTAGTACAATTTTTTCATCATATAGTTCTAAAGATCAGAAATCCAAAATGGGTCTCATTCAGTTGCATTCCTTTCTGAGGCTCGAGGGAAGAAATGGTTTTCTTTGACTTTCTATCTTCCAAAGGTGCCCACGTTTATTGGCCCCTGTCCCTCTTCTGTGATAAAAGTGAACAATGACCAGTTGAGTCTTTCTCAGGATGCCATCTCTCTTGTCCTCACTCTTCTGCCCTCTTCCCTTCCCTCTATGTATTATGGACTGAAAGTGTTTGTCTCCCTCCCTGCCAAAAATCTTCTTATGTTGAAATTTAATCCCCCAAGGTGCTGATATCTAGAGATGGAACATGCGGAAGGTAATTACAACATGAGGGCACGGCCTTCATGAATGGGATTATTGCCTTTATAAGAAGGGACTCATTCTGCCGTGTGAGAATACAATGAGAGGTAGGACATCTCCAGCAAGTAAGCAGGCCCTCACCAGAAACTGGATCCGCTAGCACCTTGATCCTGAACTTCCAGGCTCCCAGGACTGTGAGAAATTAAAGTTTGTTGCTTAAGCCACTGGGTCCATGGAATCTATTACAGTAGTCCTATTGAACGACTACAAGGAACAGAAAATTGGAGACCCCAACTTAGTTAAGGTGAGGCTTTATTACTGTGGGGCTTCCTCTCTCCAGCAAGACAGAAAAAGTGGCAGCCCCTTGTACAGTTCACCACTTCCTTTTATAGAGAGCAAGCAGAGTTCGCAGGGTATGCTCTAAATCGACCAATCATAGTAAATTTTCCTTATTTAGAAGCAAGAGGGTAGGTCTAGGGGCATGGGCTGAGCACACAGGGGAGGGTCGGTTATGGCAGTAAGGGCAGGAACTGGTTTCTCAGGCATTGTCTAGGGGCAATAAGGGCAGGGACTGGTTTTGTCCTTGGGGAACTGGCTTAGTCCTTGGGGCGGTAAGGGCAGGGAGTTTAATTTTAGGGTAGAAAACAAGGCTAAAAAATTACTTTTAGGGCATGTTATCACAATCCCAACTAACTAAGGCATTGTGTAAGAATCCCAACTAACTAAGGCATTGTGTATGAAACCTTGTGATAAATACTGTCATTTGCAAGAAAATGGATGGACCAGAGAACATCATGCTTAGTGAGGTAAGTCAGACTCAGAAAATCAAGGGCTGCATATTTTCTCTCATATATGGAAGGCAGAGAGAAAATAGGAAAGAAAAGAGACCTCATGAAAACAGGGTGAGAGACCAGTAGAATAGTGGAAGGGGATTAAGGGAGGGAGCAGACAGGAATGAGGGAGGCTTGGGGACGGAAACAGACCACATAATGTTATATGCATATATGAACATAGCACTATCAATCTCGCTAGCATGTGCTAGGAAGGAGGAGCCAGGAGGAGATTGGAGTAGTGAAGGAAACACACCAAATGATGTCGTGTGCACATATGAAGGTATCACTTTGAATCTCACTATGATGCATAATTACAATGCACTAACAACAATAATAATAATAACAAGAAGAAGAAGAAGGAGAAGGGGAAGGGGAAGGGGAAGGGGAAGGGGAAGGGGAAGGAGAAGGAGAAGGAGAAGGAGAAGAAGGAGAAGGAGAAGGAGAAGGAGAAGGAGAAGGAGAAGGAGAAGGAGAACCTTTGTGATTACATTGGTCCCAAAGGGATAATCCATATTATCACTTTTCTGAAAGTCAGCTCCTTGCCATATTTATATAGTATATGTAATATGAATAGGTTTTGGGGATTAGGATGTAGAAATCTTGGAGAGGGTACATTAGTCTGCCTAGCACACTCACTAAAGAGCATTTTACAAATAACTAAATACAGTTTATTAAGCTGTGTTAGTCACTGAATTGAGCTTTGGCATTTGAAAGGGAATAATTACATTAGACATTTGAACAAAAATAGTAGGCTTGATGCTTTAGAAGAGTTTCATGACTCTCGAAGATTCACTTCTGAATACATTCTACCTTTTGGAATATTCACAAAATGAATGAAATTATAATATAAAAATTAAGGAATCACAGGAGAACATTATATTAGGAAATATGTATTAATTTAATGCTGCTTTAAGATTAAATATATTATTTCCCTTTTGATCTGCTAGCACCTTAATCTGAACTAACCCTTTTGATATGCCACAAAAAATCCTCCCTACGCTCCAGTCCCCCATCCCTAAAATGTAATTCTCTATCAAAAACTCTGCAAAAGGTAAAAATATTCCTTCTTACTACACTGGGAACAAAATAAAAGCAAGTGCTATAGAAGAGTGGGTGAATACTGACAGTATTGTAGGTGATCCTTCTTGGTGACGAGGAAACCAGAGATGACATTTCAAAGGTATTGACAAACTCGGGCCCAGAGATATCAATAACAAAGTTGATAGTTTTCTGCAGAATGAAATTGCTTTAGCCTTTGATCTTGTTAATATAGCAGAAATTTGGTAGAAAGGACATAAGAAAGCACTTAACTGTTCCATAACATTCTTTAGGAGGAAATGTTAAAACAACATAAAAGTAGATTGATATTGCTATTTTCTTTCTAGAAAACCCAAAAAAATCCATCCTATCTATTCTACATTGATGATTTTATTTTAATAATATTACAAATACCATAATGATGCCTCTGAATAAAAGTCTTATGAGTTTAAAGAAACCAAGGAAATAAACCCAGCCCAGGAAAGAAGTCAAAGTACATTTAAAATGGTTTATATACTAAAAGAATAAATAACTAGGAATATAATGAAAACTTTCAACACTTAAATGCATTTTCCTCTATCTAAGAGATCAAGGTTACTCTAGAAAACAAATATGAAAAGCAAGCAAATAAATCATCTCTGATGTACAAATAGTTCATGAATTTAAATAACAATTTAAAGATATAGAACAGAATATGTATCATGGTATAAATAATTGTATACATAGTTATATTAAAAAACAAAGGGTGTGAGATGGGCATTGTTGAAAATGAATGCCATATAACTTAGCAATCCTTTTAAACATCTATCTCAGGTCTACTCAAATACACTGTGGGGTCCGAGAAGACTGAGAATACATTAATATTCTTATATCCTGCACAGTGCCTAATAGCTACTTGATCTTAGCAGGCAACCTTGTTTTATATTTACTGCATTCTGCAGTCCTGAGTATTGACATTACCAAATACAATAAAATGATTACATGCTATAGAGCTCTAATACAAATTTTTAAATTTCAAATACACTGCTATCTAAGTATACTTTATATTTCAATTTATATTTCCCAACTTTTCTTATAACACTGGTCCAGTTAAACATCCTTGGCATAGAAAATACGGGCCATCACTTGACAGCAATAATATATGGAGGTTTTGCAAGGCTCTTTGTTAAGATTATAACCTTTTCTAATGCAAGCTCATTTGGTCTATTTACACCAGATTTTCTTTATCCATTCATCTGTCCACAGACACCTAGGCTGATTCTCTATCTCAGATACTGTGAATATTACTACAATCAACATTTGGATGCAGATACCTCTTTAACATACTGATTTGGTTTCCTTTGCATATATACCCAGTTGTGAGATTGCTCAATCATATGGCAGTTCTATTTCTAGTTTTTTGATAATAATCTATTCAAAATATGTAGCTTACATAAATATACTATATAAAAAGATAATATGTATAAAATTTTAAAAATGTAGGTACATCTTAAATCCTTGGGAACATGAAAAAAATACACAGGGATTTATTCTTAAAGTGTCTCCTGTAAGCAACAAAATGAATAATCTCTGGACGGTAATGAAAAATTTCACTCTTGGGTACAACTATATGTGACTAATAGCTTTAAAACAGTAACCAGTTTTACAATAAACAAAGAAAGAAACTCCTGTGGCATTAATCCACATACTGTAGCTGACTGATACTGCCTTCTTCAATATCACTCACATTTTAAGATAAAATCCCCTATCCCTGCTTCCACTGAGAAAAATATTATTAAAAAACTCTTGGTACATTAAAAAATAGACATCGATGGCTCTCAAAAGTTGGACTGCATTACATTACTACAATAACCGTGTTGTGTTCGCCGTTCTTTGTTTTCTGAGTCCTACTCAGCATCCTTTTTTAGGGAAACGGATACACCTGGGAAGCTCCCTTAATTTAGTTCCTTTCATCTGAAAATTTCAAAAGCTTTGCTGATGGCTATTATTTACAGTAGCTGAGTGAATGGGAGCAGTGAGCCAATGGGAAGCTATAACCATTCTATAAATGGATTACAAAGGTGTAGACTCTTGTTTAAAAAGTCAGGATGTAAAATGTCTTAGGCATCCTGCTTCCACTCTGAACATTTTTTTCCTCTACTCTGTCCTTTTTGTCACCTTCTCTTTATATCCTTAAATCAATAATGACCTCGGTCACTTATTCAGATGCACGGAGTCATTGGGTCCTAATGCTGTAAGAAATTTAAGCCGGTTGATGTACTACCTATGTGGACATGCTTGAAAAGGTGGGGTGAGGTGTGTAGGACATGATGGCATGCAATTTGAATGTGCTTTCGGGTGTAAATTGTGCAGAGAAAAACTGGAGAGAAAAATAAGTTTTTAGACTCAAAATTGATAGAAAAGAGAAGAAAGTGCTACTATGGTTAGAGGTTTCAATGTTTATGAAAGCAAGTCTACAACAAAATAATTTCAGACAGAAGGCTAGGAAGAGACCAGATAAAGAGAGGAGTTCTGTGCAAGAGGCAGAGATGTGTGACTAACATTGGGGAAAGGAAATTCACTCCTTATAAATACAATAAAAATGCATTAATAAAATAGCTATGAAGGTTTTTCAAAGACATAGTCCCACACCTGGTCTGTTCTGCTTATAGGACTCCATACCCATTGTGTGTTTCCTGGAAATTTGTCAGATATGGCTCAGAGCCCAAGAATTTGTGCAAATTTTTTTAAAATTCTGTGGTGAATCTGAAAGCATAAATGCTTTAGAAGATATGACCTTCTGCAGTAGCCCATCCCTACAAAGCACATGGAGCTCTGGGAACAGCATGCACTTTCCTAGGTTCTATCCACTAACCTGCAAAAGCCAACTTAAAATAGGATCTGGGGATGCAGGGGTCCATCCTGTGAGTAGAAGTCACACTCGGGCTGCTCCTCGGTGCCAGTATGCCTGCATGGTCTATATCTTGAGATGTTTTCCTGTTATCTGCCCTACTTTTCTCTTGGTTTGAACCATTGGGTAGTGACCATGGATGCAGTCCAGTTGGAATATCAGCCTTTGCATGTATCCTTAAGTTGTCCTTTATCTACACATCGATCTGGCACAGAATCAGAGAAGTTAGGGGCAAGGCTATGACCACTGTGCCCCGTGACCACTTCAGCCCCCTCCTCACAGGACTTCTGGTCCTCATTCACTGTGACCCTTTTGATTCATAATCAATGAGCAATGAAGTTGCCCAGTGATTTTTCTGAATCAAGATTTCTTAATCTCATTAATGATATTATATTGATGTTTTAAAAGAATGATGTTTGCTCTCAAAACAGAGACACTGGTGCTCCTATTAAGATGCACATCCCCAGTCCACATAGCCTATTGAATTAGAAGCTCTGTGTACAGGCATTAGGAATCTGCGTGTGTGTGTGTGTGTGTGTGTGTGTGTGTGTGTGTGTGTGTGTTGCTGAGGATTGAACCCAGGGGAGTTCTACCTCTGAGCTACATTCCAAGCCCTATTTTTTAATTTTTTATTTGGAAACAAATCTTGCTAAATTGCTGAGAGTCTTGCTAAGTTGCTAAAGCTGTCTTTGAATCTGCAATCCTCCTCTCTCAGCCTCCCAAGTACTATAGGATTACAGGTGTGCACCACCATGCCCAACTAGGAATCTGCATCTTAAAACTAAGTCCTGCAGGTAATTTTATTTTATTTTATTTTATTTTATTTTTTGGTGGAACAAGAGATTGGAACCAGGGGCATTCTACCTCTGAGACACACCTGCAGCCCTATTTTTTATTTTGAAACAGGGTCTCACTAAGTTGCAGAAGGCCTCACTAAGTTGCTGAGGTTGGCCACAAACCTGCAATCCTATTTCAGACTACCAAGTACTGGGATTACAGACGTGCACCACCATGGCAAACTCCACGGGTAATTTTTATGCACATTAAAGTCAGAGAATTGGGTGAAAACAGTGGTATTCCCATTAATTAATAATTCACTTCATTGAGTCATTCTATAAACAATTATTTATTGCTTTCTATGTGCCAGTTATTTCACAGGCTCTATGAGTATAAAGATGGATTGATAAGAGTGGGGAAGACAGACAAGTCAACTGATGATTGAAATAGAGTATGACAGGTGCTGTCACCAATAAGCACAGGGCCCTCTAAGCACAGAGAAGGATTGCCCCTCTCAGTTTTGGTGATTCTGGAAAATTGCTGGACAGCTGTGCACTCTGGTAACATGCCTATGTCTTATTAGAGTCCCAGTTATTTTCTATTTTCTCTATATAATAAAATATTAATAAAACACTTCTTTTAAACTTGTTCAACAAGTCCAAAGTATCCCCCCTTACTGCACCACTCTTTTGCATTCAGACATTTAAAAATGGCATAACTGTTGACACGCCAATTATTCTGTTCAGATGTAACCCCCAAAACATCACAACAAAAGAACTATTAATACAGCCAAAATGCTTTGACCACTATTTTTTCTGTTGCTCATTGAGGCAAGTAAAATATTTGAAAATATTATAATTGAGTTCTTTGTGTTTCACAGATATCACTTTATTAAAATATTAATCCATAAAATTATTTAGGGGTGAATTCCCTATTGGTAAAATATATATGAGAATTATTATATAAAAATAACATTATTAAAAAACCTTTTAACCATCTATGTATTATTTGTTGTTAACTTTTTCCAGATTTTCAAGTGAGGGTTTTGTAAATATGGGCTATTTTAGTACGTTTTAATGTATATTTGAAAAGCTTAAAATTTTATATTAAATTACATCGTGACTTAAATGTCTAATTTACTCTTTTATTTTTATGTTTGTTTGTTTATTTATTATTTTGTGACAGAGTCTCACTAGTTTACCCAGGTTGGCCTTGAACCTGTGATCTTCCTGTCTCTGCCTCCCAAGTACTTAGATTACTGGCATGGGCCACCATGCCTGACTATTCTTTTATTATTAAAAGAGTAAAAGTAAAACCCAAGTTTTCTCCAAAGCAAGAAGCCCATGGTCATTCATTCAAAACAATACTTGCTGTTTCTCTAATGTATGTCAAGCACCATGGATACAGAGTAGACTCCATCCACAGAGTGCGCCATGTTGTCAGGGAGACAACATGGTGTGATGAATGCTATAATAGTTACCACTGAGCCAAATATGCTGCTAAGTATATTAAATACTATATTAACATAAAATATTTAAAAATATTGTGCAACTGCTGTGAATAAAGCCCTTCTGTCTATTAAGCCGATGAGACAACATTATCATTTAAGTTGAAGTAAAGTAGGTATCAAGAGGAAGCATGAGCAAAGAGCTCAAAAGAGGGTGGATGACAGAGCTAGGAATCTGCATGTGTGTGTGAGTGTGTGTTTGTGTGTGTGTGTGTGTGTGTGTGTGTGTGTGTGTGTCTGTATTGCTGAGGATTGAACCCAGGGGCGTTCTACCTCTGAGCTACATTCCAAGCCCTATTTTTAAATTTTTTATAGGATGATAGCTGGGATGATAAAGCTTCCTGGAGGAGACAGAACAGGGATGAGCCTTCGAGCTGCCATTTATTAATTCTGATAATATTAACACTGTTCATCATTTCTCTCACTTGCTCAGTTCCTTCCATTGACCAGCCTCTTTACTAGGTGCCAGGCTAATTAGGTCCTATTTAATACCTCTACAAGTGAGCGAGATGCTCTCCTCCCTGTGTTACAAGTGAAGAAATTGCAATTCAGTGAGGTTAAACACTTTGGCCTATGCCACATAACGTTACTGCGGAGCCAGGATATCGGGTCAGGTCTTTCTGACATGAAACCCATGTATTTTCTGCCACACTCCCCTGAGCCACTCCCCTGAAGACTAGAGCTGAACACAAACAGAATCAGTGAAAATAAAAGGATGTTCAGAGCTGGGTGTGATGGCACATGCCTGTAATCCTAGTACTTGGGAGGATGAAATGGGAGGATCACGGGTTCGAGGCCAGCCTCAGCAACTTAGCAAGGCCCCCCGCAACTTAGTGAAACCCTGTTTCAAAATAAAAAACTGAAATAGGGCTGGGGTGTAGCTCTGAAGCAGAATGCCCATGGTGTCTCTCCCTAGAGAAGTGTTTATAAACACGCTAACTTACAGTTTGTTTTTTGGTGGTACTGGGAACTGATCTTAGGGCTTCACGAATGATAGGCAAATGCTCTACTTACTGAGCTGTATCACCAGCCCTGAATTATGATTTTCAAAAGTTGATCAAAGCCGGGAGTGGTGGCACACCCTTGTAATCCCAATACTTAGGAGGCTGAAACAGGAGGATCACAGGTTTGCAGGCGGCCTCAGCAACTTAGTGAGGCCCTCTGCAACTTAGTGAGACTGTGTTCTAAAATAAAAAATAAAATAGGGCTGGGGGTGTAGCTTGGAGGTAGAATGCCCCTGAGTTCCATCCCCAGTACCACACAGACACAAAAAAGTTAGTCAATGCATCTGGTATAAGAATATTAAAAAGTCTATGAATTCTCATATCTCAAACATATTGTCTATAAATACAGGGTATCGGCCAGCCCTCTCAGGTTTCTAGGATCCCTTTACCCAGGGACTGGGGTTGCAGCAGAAGGTGCTATAATAGAGCCCTGGCAGTGGACTGGGAGAGGAGCTTACCCACTAATGCGATTTCTTTACAACCTCAGACTATACTTTCCTCTCTTCTCTTCAACCAGAACATCTGGTAGGAGCCATATTTAGCTTCTCTCCATTTCTGCCACCACTGAGATGTGGCTTCTATCATGTGGCCTATTCTAAGTTCCTTTATTGTTTTTTTTACCACCAGTTCCTCACTCAATTTGGTCCATTTTCTACACTAACTCCTTCCTTCCTTCCTTCCTTCCTTCCTTCCTTCCTTCCTTCCTTCCTTCCTTTCTTCCTTCCTTCCTTCCTTCTTTCCCTCCCTCTCTCCCTCTCTCCCTCCCTCCCTCCCTTCCTTCCTTCAGATTGAACTCAGAGGCATTTTACCTCTGAGCCACACCCCCAGCCCTTTTTTATGTTTTGTTTTGAAACAGGGTCTTGCTAGATTGCTGAGAGCCTCACTATCTTGCTAAGGTTGACCTCAAACCTGCAATCCTCCTGTCTTAGTCTTTCAAGTAGTGGGATTACAGGCATGCGCCACCATGCCCAGCTCTACTCTGTTTTCTTATATAAACTGTTTGCCACTATCTTATTTAAAAATCTATTTGCTCACATTTTACACTAATTATTGAACTTCTTAGCAAGGTATACATCACTCCACATTCCACGAGGTGGTCCCAAACCATACTCAGTCTACTACCTCTATGTCATTAAAAACAACCAGTAGAATAGTGGAAGAGGATTTGGGGAGGGAGGTAGGATGGGTGAAAAAGAGACTTGATGAAGGAAACATTTCAAGCAATCCTATGTATACATGTGAAGTTATCAATACAAATTTCAATAATATGTATGGGGAGGGAGAGGGAGTGGGCAGGGTGAGGGAGCAGGGTGGGACACGGAGGGAAACACACCAAGTGCAGTGTGCATGTGTGTTTCTATCACTCGGAACCTCATTATGATGTATAATTAAAATGCACCAATAAAAATATATTAAAACAAAACAAACCACCTTTTTCATTTGCTGCCCTGTGTATCTACATTTTGACAAACTCCTATTCATAATACTAGAGCTAGCTCAAACATTATCTTCTCTGTGAAGCCTTCACCAACTTCCCCACTTGCCCTTTCTAGTAACAATTTGTTCAGGCATCTCTTGCAGCCACGTTATGGAAACAAATCTGTTTTATGTAAATATACTCTGCAGAGGCACAAAACTGAGGTCATGGCATATTGAATTTTGTATCCCAGTGAGCCGGCATAGTGCCTAGAATCACAGAAGTGCAAAAGGGCCTGGGTGGTAAGAGTCAAAAGTGCTTTGTATCTGGTTTTTGGCTGACTCTAAGAATTACTGGGAATAATGCTTAGAAAGAAAAGTGGGCAAAAGTAAACAGGACATATGCTAACATATTTTCATTTCATCTTGAATAATGAAGAACCAGAGGATGTTTTTGTTTGTTTTCCACAAAATGTTTTTATGTTTGCTTATTTATGTTTGATTGCTTGCTTATAATAGATAGGTAGGTAGGTAGGTGGGTAGGTAAACATGTAGGTTGGTAGGAAGGTAGATTGGTTGGCTTCCTGGATAGTTGAATGGATGGTTAAAGATTTTATAAGGGAAGTAAAACAATCAGAAATTGTGAAATGACAGTCAGCAGCAATGAAGATGGACTAAATGAAACTACCATGATAATCCCTATCAGCATAAATTAATGCTTACTGAATATTTTTTTCCTTTACCTGCTTAAAATTTAGTAAGGACTTTGGGAGGCATATCAATTGCCAAGATTATTTGAAAAGATGATTAAGCGGGGCATGGTGGCACACGCTTGTAATCCCAGTACTTGGGAGGCTGAGGCAGGAGGATCTGGGTTCGCAGCCAGCCTCAGCTACTTAGTGAGGCCCTCTACAACTTAGTGAGACCCTGTTTCAAAATAAAGGTGTAGCTCAGAGGTAGAATGCCCCTGGGTTCAATCCCCGATACTGCAAAAAAAAAAAAAAGATGATTAAAAGTATCTACATGATGTGTTTATCTGCCAATAAACTTCTCTTGTGTAAACAAAAATTTTCAAACTCAGCTGAGTTCCATCTACCTCAAGTATTGAAATGGGCACTTCATTAATGATGCTCCTCCAATTTGAAAGTGTTTTTCACATGATAGAATCTATATGTCTTTTTTCTATTTCTGTATTTCTGTTTTATATAAACCACATTAGTTTATTCAAAATCAGCTAAAGAAATTCTTAAAAATACAAATTACTAGGACATTATGATTATTTAATTAAACCCATCTAATAAAAATGCTAAATCTGCCACCTAAATATATACATCAGCTGCTTTTCATGGGAATTTAGTCTCAATCACCAAGTAAATAGGGCAACAAAAGTTATGATTTAACTTTTAATTAGCATATTTTAAAGAAATTGAAGAGCACTGTTAAATTTGGAAAAATTTAGAAAGTACATATTATTCTGTGATTGAGAGCTTTACAACCAACAACTTTACCAGACTACTGTACGGAAGAAAGAAATGCAATAGTTAGGATTTTTAGCATTTTGTTCTATATTTTGCAGATGTGGTCAAAAGACCTTAAGTCAGTGGAGTAAATAAGCCTATCAGCTGCTGACTGGACAGTAGAGAATTTATTGAAAATATGTAGACGTACGTAGCAGAGACTGTAATAATAGTCTTGGGTACATCCTGCATCTTATTAAAATGACATTTTCTACTTTCATGAAACAGTTTAATGAGAAGACTCCAAATTCAACTTGAATTTTGCTAATATTAGCTGTGAAAATGGGCACTCATACTGGCTGATATACAGTGTCATCTAATGCAGGGTTAAGGTAATACTTCATTATTTATTCTGCAAGAATTCATTCCTAGGAATATGTAGATAACCTAAAAAAGAAAATCAGATAAGCAATGTCAGAACTACTCAGGAAGATTAACTTAAAGAAAACTGAAAATAATTAAATGTGGATAACTCCCCAAAGCCTAGAAGGACATGCTAAATACTGATAAAATAAGACAGTAAAGTCATTGATCAAGACTCAAGTGACCATTTAGCAAGATTCAAGTCATTCAATAAAATAACAACAACAACAACAACAACAAAAAACCCACTGGTATCTGAGCTGCTGTATAATATGGTCACAATGTTCTGTGATGTATAAGGCAGGAACTTGCAGGATTCTTGCTTTTGCCATTGCCCCGCCCCCCATGGCAATGCCTCACATTTGTTAAAGATATGGCAATAATGTAGGAATTACATTATGTATGTTCAGACATACATGCATATGCACACACACTACAGGAGTACTGAACACTTACCCAATAATTGAGTTGGTTTTAAGTCACACTGTTTTCTGATATTAATAGGAACTCACAGTGATTGTCTACTCAGTCAAATACACAGTCAGTGAAAAATTTAAAGCAGTTGGCTAATGTTCTACTAAAAAAAAATCACAGGATAAAGTCTTATTAAACACTAAAATATAACTACTATATCTAGTCCAAAAGAGAAAAATCACATGGACGTGTTCCAGGCTATGTCCGGAACAAAATTATACTACTTGACCCTAAGGATATAAATGAAAAAGACTATTATTAGTTAGGGCATACCAGTGGGTCTGTGAAGTTCTACAGAGTGTCACATAATGTCTTCAACACTTAGGAAGAAAACAAATGGATCTTATGATTAATTTGACCAACACAGGATGTACATTTAGGTCAAAGAGTGCATATTGGGTTTGACATAGACCAGTTTGGCTAGGTACACAGATCAAATTAAACAAGTAGTTACCAGCATGTGTCTATATCAAACGCTGGATATTAATAAGACCTTGACTTATTAATATGACTGCATTTAGAAGTTCACCTATTAAATCTGTGTAGTTTATTGACCTCCATAGATGTCAAAACTGCTGGGATTTGTTCTGCTGAAAGTTTTAAGTGAACATAAAAGGTAGCCCTAGGTAAAATAGGCAGTTTACTTACACGGGAGCATAAAATTTGAGTGACTATAGTGGGGAAGGAAAAACTGCAATTTCTATGTTTTGGGGGAAATTACTGCAATACTCCATGCCAATGCTAATGTTTCTACCTTGGAAATGAAATAGGAAGTCAAAGAACTGGAACCACTTATCTCGTTAACATTTACTTACATTGAGTTAGATTGAGTATGAAATTAAATATTAGAACAGTTATTGAAAACTGCCCCAAATATGTGTACTGTGCACAATGCTAAATTCTAACTAAAGAACATGGAACACTCTTTTAAATTTGTCATACATTGAAGATTTTAATAAGACAGAAAACAGAGACATGTTATTTTGGAAACAATGTTACTTCCACTGACATGCAAAACTACCAGTTTTCCAGAATAAATTTCTTCATAGCTAAATATCCAGAATATAAAGGTGTAGGGAGTCATGCTAAGTAAGAGAGTATCAGTGACAGGAAATCTAAACTTGGTATCATTAATCTGAATGGTACAGAGTAGCATGATTCTGACAACCAAATAGGCAGAGAAGAAACTATCACTTCAGCAAAATTAAGAGAAATGTATATGGACGGTTACTTGGTTTTTGTGGTTATGTGACAGCAGACATGTCAAGCACAGAGTGTCTATGAATCCCATCTATATTTCTCCTGACTTATTCATTACAGCATATACTGAGAATTATTATTTGTGTCCTGAAAAAGACAGTAAATTACCAGCCTGACACAATTTATCACACTTTCTCTTAGGAAATCACATGTTTTTTGAAGTAGTTAAAAATTATTTTCCTTCAAACCATTTTGCCATTTTTGAAGACAATGGTGATCAGAGAATTTTGTCTTTGATTGTTAGACATGATAGAATTATAAGACATTTTCTCAGAGTAAGTTTTAAAAGTGGAAAAGAGAAAGGGATGTGCCTTATTTATTGTTGCTTGATGGAATTATCTGTACACATTTTGTTCTATTTTGTAAGAACTGTGTGACCTTGACTCAGTTCCCACCCATCAGCTCTCCAAGGCTCAACTATCTGTAAAACAGGAATAATAATTGTAATGCTGTCATAGGAGTACTGTGAGGATTAAGTTGGGTAACATATATAATGCTGACCATAAGAAACATGTGGTAAATTCTGCATTAATGATGGAAATTACCACCACCACCATTATTGCTATCACCATCATCATAATAACCATCATAAAAGATTGATCCCTATCACAGGGAGTATGTTATTTTTGAAACTTTGATTGTATCTTGCTCATTTTTATGTTTCCATTAGTATCCACTAATACAACATCTCATGTGTATAAAACCAAGTAGAAAAGAAATAGGTATTTAATGTGAAAAATTACCAACATATGCTCATTTCTCCCTCATTAATTAATGTAAACTTAAAACTTCTCAGAGGAATAATCACTTCATCCATGTGCCCAATAAGGACCATGGACATGAATTCATAGTAGAATAAAATATGCAAACCAGCTCTCTGTCTCCAAATACCTGGCCAAGAGAATTTCTCATGACTTCATTTCTTGATTCAAATTTGAGAAATATGCAGGGATCTATAGGAAGATTTTTAAAATTTCTTTAACAATCCAGGATAGGTTTTGTTTCCATATTGCATAACTATATTTAAATACAAATCATATTCTTAAAATTGCCACAAACCTAAACTGGGCATGGTGGTGCATGCTTGTAATCCCAGTACTTGGGTGGCTAAAACAGGAGAATCCCAGGTTTGTGGCCAGGCTCAGCTACTTAGTGAGACCCTCTGCAACTTAGTGAGACCTTGTTTCAAAATAAAGAATAAAAAAATAGGGTTGTGGATGTATCTCGGAGGTAGAATGCCCTTGGGTTCAATCCCTGGTACCAATAAATAAATAAATAAATAAATAAATAAATAAATAAATAAAAATAAAATAAAATAAAAAATAAATTGCCACAAACCTGGAACAACTGAAATGTTCCAGTTTAAACACAACAAAACTACAAAAGCAAGTTAACATTCTGGATTAAATTAATAAATTGATGTAAAGAGTGATATTTTAGCTATGAAGGACAAATAGCCAGAGAGCTAATGTGCAGCATGAGGAATAGAGTTAGTAATATTGTATTGAAAATTGTTAGAATGGTAGGTTTTATATACTTTTACCACAAAGATCCATACACAAAAGATAACTACATAAGATGAGGGATATGTTAATTTGCTCGAGTGTACTAATGATTTCACCATATTTATGTACATAAAAACATCATGTTGTATATATTAAATATATGTAATAAGAATAAAAATATTTTAGCAAAATAAAATGTAAATAATTGCTAAATTATGGCCTTTTCTAGTAAGCAAACCCATCCTATTGAAATGCTATATTTAGATCCTTCTCTCCTTTATTTCCCCTACTATACAAAGTAAAATATTCTTTGTGAATTAAAGTTACTTGGCCTTTCTTTAGTGCAAATGAATCATTTAGGTACTGCCTACTTTTATTTTTTTTTCAATAGTCTTGGAAAATTAAAGTAGAATAAGATGAAACCAAAACATGAATACAGACAAATGCTAAACCAGGAACTAAAATCTAGCTGGTGAATATATCTATATATGTAATGACATTATAATACAAATAAGATAAGTGACTATATTAAATATATCTTTTTTTTTGCGGTGCTGGGGATTGAACCCAGGGGCATTCTACCTCCGAGCTACACCCACAGCCCTATTTTTTTATTCTTTATTTTTGAAACAGGGTCTCACTAAGTTGCAGAGGGCCTCACTCAGTAGCTGAGGCTGGCCGCGAACCCGGATCCTCCTGTCTCAGCCTCCCAAGTACTGGGATTACAAGTGTGTGCCACCATGCCTGGCAAATATAATGTATTTAATATATTTATATGAGTATAAAATTATAATATAAATTATATATTGCATATATATTTTCATTTCAGTAATCCACAGGAAAATTATATTAATTTATTTGAGATTATCAACAAAAAGTTATCAGTCAATCCAAAACAGAAGTATTGCAGAGAACACACATTCCTGAGAATGTGTCCACGGCTGCCCATGAGGAGCTTGAGGAGCTTGGTTCTAGCTCATCTAGACTGGTTTCTATTGCAGAATATTCACTGGGGTGTGATTCTTGCTCTCCGCTCTCATAGATTTGAAGTTTTCCAACTATCTTTTTGTTTCCAAGCTCCCAGGCTTAGGGATCCCTTTTGCTCCCTCTCTGAAACCATTAGCAGGTTCCACCTGTCCTTATAATGCCCCTCTCTTATCCTAGCTAGATTCAGAGCAATAGGCCACTGGATGACTAAGACAGGGGAATTTATGGCTCATTAGTTCAGCATAGATTTAATGAGCATGTACTTGGTTCAGTACTCCATGTTGGCAGAGTGGTGAGGGCTATGGATCATGGATTTACTGTAGGGCCAAAATTTCTCCAACTAAACTCTCATTCACATCAACAGGAACAACTCACAGATTGTAGAGAACTACACAGTTAATTTTAAGACTTGTATTTTATTAAATTATATAAAAATACTTTCTTGGGGGGAAGGGAGAGGCCTTACCTCTATATCACCGTAAAGCATTTTGTATAACTAATAATTTTAAATAAATATTAGATTTTTTAACCTTTCCCCCCCAAAGAAAGAATTAGTAAACATTCAAACTAGAACCCACTCAATAGAACAATTAACTCTCTCAGATGTTAAAAATATCATCAGCATCCTATTGAGAAGGGATAGGGTACTACTAATTATGTCAAGGTTTATTTTCCTGTAATAAAACTGAAACAAAATAAATGTTACTATTATTTTAGAAAGCAAGTACTCAATTGTTAAAGAAAAGAATTAAATGATTATAACCACATAGTCCAGTTTTCTGACGATGAAAGTTTCACTGTCATTCACAAAGGGATACTTTGGAAATTTATTTTCCTAATCAATTTAAAAAGTGCAGTTTAATTTCATGCTGTTTTCTTAATAGCTTCCATAATGAGAAGACACAGGGGTATAGCTATAAGAAATACCATGTGCTTAAAAATTTACTGTAAAAGTCCCTATTTGGTTTATAAAATGATATATAAGCAAAAACACAGCCATTCAAATGTAAAAAATGATAAAAAATAAATACTCTTCATTAAGTTATTTATTTGAAAAGAAAGCAATTATAATCTTTGCCATTTGCAGCTATTTTTAGAAGCAATCATCTTTGCTCCCTTTAATAGGCAAATAGAGTTACATAAACCTCGATTTATGGCAAAATATTATGACAATAATGTGGGCAATATCATAACTAAAGTGACATTTTGATAGATATGACATGGGTTGTCATTCAGTTACTTATATAATAAATTTTATTGAGAGTCTACTATGTGGCACATATTGTTCTAACTACTGGGAATTCAGCTGTAGTCAAAACAGATAAAAGACTCTATTTGAGAAGCTTATATTATAATTTGGGAAAGCAGATGAAAAATAAAAAAACAAATAAAGTATATGGTATGTTAAGATAGCAATAAATTCTCTGAAGAAAATTGAAACTGGTGATGATAGGCACATTGGTTTAATTAAGTTAGCATGGCATCAATAAATAATTACATTAAATAAGGAACTGAAGTCGGCGAGGAAAGCAACATCCTTTAATTACTGCCATACTTTGAATATCCATACTTGTTAAAAGAAAGCTAAGGAGAATATACCTAACCCTCAATATTTTCAGCTCCATTTCCTTTAAGAAAATTTCTGGAAAATAGTTTAAATATTAAAAGGTTTTAAGACAATAAAGAGAGATGAGGAATGATCAAATGTTTCTTATAACACTGAAATTTGCAAAACTCAGTATTTGTCAGTAGAGTACAAATGCAAATGGTGTTTATGGAAGACTATAAACACAAAGTAATGATAAGGATATGGAAGGGATAAGGAGGTGGTTAACTACCCTGATTTGATCAGTACATATTGTATACATGTGTTGAAAAATCACACTGTACCCCATAAATATATGTAATTATTATTTGTGAATCAAAAAATGTCAATATATAAGGAGATGGAAATATTAACTATCTCAATTCGATCATTACATACAGTATACATGTATCAAATTATCACACTATTACCTCCTAAATTTATACAATTAAGTAACAATTGATAAATAAGTATTGAATTAAAAATTGTTAAAAACTAAGAAAGGAAGGTAGGTTTGCAAAAATAGTTCTGAATTCTTAAATATAGGAGAAAGGGATTTTTCATTTTAACTCTTTGGGCTTTGTACTACGTATTATTAATTGATTACCAAGGAATATTTGGAACTGTACTTCCTCTTTAAGGTTGAGTCCTTTGTATGGAGCTGCTCAAGGACTCTTCCTACAGCTCTCGGTGAGACAAGAAATGTTTGTTGACTTCCAAGGTAACCCTAGCTCTTAAGAGCCACTGCATGGTGGGAGGCAAGAAGGTGGCAAATGCTGAGACAAGAGACCTGGTAGCAAGAGAAACTATTAACCTTGTGATGTGCCAGTCATGCATGATCATATAAAGTGACCACTTAAAGTGACCCTCAGGAAATGATGTGGAATAAACATAAAAACACATAGGAGTTTTATTCTTAGGCAGTATTTCTCCATCCTGAAATATTCTAGTGTTTTCTTCCAAGTTGAAATCAGAATTCAGTGATTCCCGAGGTTAACGATGTACAAATGCTCCTGACTTTATCTGTCCGACCATCAAACCTACATTTTAATGGCTGTGTCATCCTGACAGACTCCTGAGGCTAGACAGAAAAAAAAAAGTGAGCCTTGCACAGAATTCTTAGGATCAATACAAAGGAGTGTCAAGCCAAAAATAATGTGTGCTCGATCTTAGAATACAAAGAAGGCTAGGTGGAGTCGGTATCATCAGGTGGCCAGTGCACTCATTTCCAGTGGAGACTGAAAATAACTGTGTGCAGGAATGAAAATAGCTCAATGCAGAACGACTGGAAACCGGTGCAAAAGCCATCTGAGCTGTGATTGTGAAGAAGAGGAGAATCACAGGAAAATACTGGTATGTGACAGATAAAACTGCGTACATCAAGCACAGTTTTCTTTCCTGAAAACCTTTAATGTCATCTTGGACTGGGTATGCTTCATAGCCTGGCTATTTCTAGAACCTTACAGAGTCTACACATGAAATATCACATCTTTTGAAACTGTGCATGTATTTTGTTTTGTTTCTTGCTTCTTTTTTTCTCCATAAGTTACTGGTTTTGATGGCTTCCTCTTATTGGCCAAGAGTTTGGAAAACCTGGGTAACCTTTTTTCTATGCCAAATTAGGAGTTATAGTTGTCCCTTTCCAGTATTCCCTGGTTTGATAATTTTCCTTTGTGTTGGGGTAAATATGATTGGTGATGACAGTTTCTAAAGTTGGAAAAAATCATCCACTCAACTGACACTTACAAATTACTTTATTTGGCAGTCACTGATCTAGGCATGGGATATTCAGAAATACTTAAGGAATTCCTTCCTTCAAGAAATTCATCATTACAAAGTGGCAGAATCCATGCTTTAAAAGTTGTGTACAAAATGACTTTGTTCATAAAAAGGAAAGGGTAAATAAAGTCTGTGAAGGTATGAAAAACTATGAGCTTTCCCTAAACACTCCTTCTTTCTTCTGTAAGAACAGTTTTGGCCAGGCACAAGGTCCCTTTGCTTACAACTACATTACCAGTCCAACTCAGCAGTCAGGTATGGCCTCGCGATTGAGTTGTGACAGCTGAATGTGAGTGGAAGTCATATGAACCAGTACTGGATTGTGTCCTCAAAATGGCTAGCAGTGATATTTTCAAAGATTCCCTTAGCCTGCTACCTATATCCTATCTAATACTTTCTGGCAGGAAAATCAGAGTTCTAAAAAGATCATGTATGTTCTTTGAAAAAGATAATTAGAAAGTAATATAATAGGTACAGTGATAAAGGTATAATGTTTCAAGTAGATGTAATATGCTGTATTATGATAATAATAGTCCCACAGAAACTCATTTTAAAATATCAGAAAGCTGGGCGTGGTGGCGCATGCTTGTAAGCCCAGTACTTGGGAGGCTGAGAGACAAGAGGATTGCAGGATCGCGGCCAGCCTCAGCTACTTAGTGAGGTCCTCTGCAACTTAGCGTGACCCTGTTTCAAAATAAAGAATAAAAAACTAGGACTGGGATTGTAGCTCGGAGGTAGAATGCCCCTGGGTTCAATCCCCAGTACCGCAAAAATAAATAAATAAATAAATAAATAAATAGGAAGAACATATTTAGGATGCATGCTAAAAGATATGCCATGGGTAGAAGATGGGGGTGGTTTGTGCTGATGACCCCGATAGTAACTACAACACCATTTACATGTTAATTTCTTTGATGGTCTCACTTCTTGTTGGTATTTATTCAGAAAAGTCATACTCAATATATACATGAGAAGTTATATGAAACCTGTTACATTGCCCATGTGTTATTTAATCAGATTGTTAATACAGGTAAGCTCTGTCTCACTAATGCAGCCTTTTTTTACATATAAGTAAGCATTGATATTATTAGGAGTATAAGATGAAGTGTGAATTGTACTTTGTCTTAATAATTAAATCGTATTTAATATTGCAAGAGAATCTTCCTGTATTTAAGTTTTTCATTGTAATTTTTTCTTCTGAGTTGAAATATAAGGGATCATGTGGTTCACACATATGTATGTGTGTAGGTGTTGTCTACACACATATATTTATGTACATATCCATACACATATCAAATGTGGGGTCAAATGTTGCTTGACTATTTGTGTTTATCCAGCCATGTTTTACTAAAGTCTTGTTCATTCTATTATTATGTCAAACAGTGGGTAAATTTTGACTAAACTTTATACTATGTTACCACTCATACTTTTAAAAGAACAACAAAATTATATCATTTGCAGGAAAATGAATGGAACTAAAGAATATTATGCTAGGTGAGATCAACCAGTCTTAGAAAGTCAATGGTCATATGTTTTCTCTCACATGTGGAAGCTAAAACAAAAATAGGAAGCAAAAGGGATCTCAATCAAATGAGGAGAGAAAAACAGTAAAATAGTGGCAGGGGATTGGGGTGGGGAGGGCAAAAGGTGGGGAGAAGAAAAAAAAGGATTGAGGAAGGGAACAGTTCAAATAAGGTTATGTTCATACAAGGTTTCACTACCAATTTCACTAATAAGCCAGGAGAGGGAGGAGGGGGAGGGTAGCAGTTATATGCAGGGAAATACACCAAGTGATGTGTGCAGGTAGGTTTGTATCACTTTGAGTCTTACCATGATGTATAATTATATTATACCAATAAAAGCATTAAAAAATAAAAATTAAAAGACCCAAATACTTAAATAATTGTTATCTGCTAACTAAAAAGAGAAAAGGTTAATTTTAAGATTATTCCTATTGTTTACTCCTCTAATTAAGTAAGCTGTTTAAATATATTAATGTGACCATAATGTGTTGGAAGGAAAATAAGATAATTCAAAGTGCAGGTAGGAAGGCAGCCTGGATGATGTTGGCTTCCATAGTGGTCAAGATGGAAATAAATCGGGCCACAGAGGAAGAAAGATAAGGGAAAAGAAAGAGAGCTTAAGAAAGACAATATGTATACAAGGGGAAGTTATTTTATTCAATGGGGAGTAGTAGGATATGATTCAGAACTAATTCCATAACAATTTTTCATAATCTAAACCTTTGGATTCACTTACAAATACTTTCTTGATTAGAAACAGAATCATGGGTTTTCCTTAGAATCATGTGGGTCATAGGTCAGAGTTGCAAACTTTGATGTGACTAGTGGTGGGAAGGGTGCTGTCCTTCAAGATGGTACGGATGATGTGACCATGACTCTTAGAGAAATCCTTAGCATTTCCCCAGGGTCTTTCTTTTTAGCAATTATCTTCCCGCATATACACACCCACAATCTATTCATGATACTACAATTCAATTAAAGTTGACTTGTTGAAGACATTTTTAAAATTATATAAAAAATAAGAAAAAGCACTCAAGGAAAGAAACTTAAGTTACTTATAAACATTTGGTTAATGCTGATCAGTAACTTAGATTTGCAAAGAAAAGGCATTAATAGGAGTATTAAAATAACAGATACTCTGTTTTGTTCCAAAGTGACATTTTAGTAATATGTGGCAGTAAGATTTTTTTTAAAGAAATCACCAAGTCATTACATTTGTCTTTGAATTCTAATAATGATAAACATTAGTTCATTTGAGACAAAACACGTAATATAATTATCCTGAAATGAAGATAATAATTTCCTGTGCTCACTCCTCTGGTAGTAACAAAATTTGCCATATCCATGTTCAGAACATGGGGATCTAGACTGTATAAAATTTCATCTTTGTTCTCCTCTATGCCCTAACCAATATGTGACTAATTAGGATCTTAACCTCATATTCAGACTTTAGGCAATGAGAAGATTATATGGGGAGAGTAGAAGAAAACTGGATATTTTTAGACTCTAAAACTTTTACTTACTTTCTAGAATTAAAAAAAAGAAAGAAAAATAACACATACTCTCTCCAGGTTGGAATATGCTTCATAATCAGCTACAAGGTTTTTCAAATGCCTCAAGGAAAAATAAAAATGTGTTCAGCATGAACAACTTGATTGCATCCTAGATAGAACTATAAAGTCAAGTAAATAAGTCATATAAAACCACAGACTATGGTCTTACATCTATAAATAAAAAATGACGGATTTGAATTTTGAGTTTTATCATTTCTGAAGAATTTACTTTTAAGTCTAATGAATAAGCACTAGTTTCTTCCTTTCTCTTTCTTCAAAGTGAGTGGCATAAGTCATTTTTAAATATAAAATTGATACACTCAAAAATTATTTCTACCAAAAATAACATTAGAGTGTAATTAACTTATAAATATACATCATAAAAACCATTTGCTCATAATATTTGCGCACTTTGTTTCTTCATAATTTTTTACCTATATTTTTGGCTAGTGTCTGGGAGTTTCTTTCTCTGAAAATAATAGACTCTTCCACACATATAACTGAAATTATGACATCTTTATGCATTAATGTACCCCATTAACCTAATTTTTGCATATAGCACAAAAAGGCTTTTATTTATCCTTCCCATTATACCAAATTCAAAAAAGTAAAGCATTAGATAAAATGTAGCCACAAATAAATTTTCCACATCTTATTTTTATTGTGTATCATATTATTATCAAAATAATTTTAAGTCACTTTCTTTGAGCAAAAATACATATAATTAAATAGCATATATTTACCTTTTATATATTTTATTTTGTTACCCACTTCTTTAGCAATATATTATGAGAGTTCTTCATGTCTTTAAGTATTTTCTAAGAAATATCCTTAATTCTTTGGTGTTTTTCACAGCTCCTTAAGAAATCACTTTGTGATTATAAAATAATTTATTTAACTAATTCACTATTGTTGGATTGTTGTCAATGCTCTTGAGGTAAGTACATATAAAATAAATTTTAATAGCACATCAATATGTCTACTTAAATGTTCTTCATGCCTAATTATGAGTGTGGGGTAGAATATTATATCAGTTTGGACTTGGGGAAAAGACTTTATCTTTCATATCAGAGTTTTTTAATATATTTTGTGGCCACGATTTGTCATTACAGTCAACATCCACATACATACAACTGGATATTTTCCTCACGAAAATATTCAGTGTCATATTAGTCAATTTGTAGCACTAAAATCCTAAGCTATGTACAAAAAGGCAATACTACATTCAAAAAGTGAAGTCTATTAAATACTGTTTGTGTAAAGATGAGTTAGATTTGAAAAGCTCTTATTTGACTCTTCCGATTGCTGTGTATTGTCTTTTACTTTTGTCATTTCCCAAAGTCATTCTTCTTAGGAATTTGTGCTGTATCAGAAGCACTGCAGGTCCCAAGTTGTCAGGTTCCAATTCATCATCCACACACACTCCCTGACCTAGACACCCTACTTGCTACAGAACAGACACGTGCTTTAGAAATGGGAAGAGGAAAGGATAGATGAGTGGACAAAGACACTGGCATTCTACAACACACAGGTAGTTACAAAAGTGCAGTTCACATTGGTTCTAATATTATTAATGATTATATCAGTAAATTAATTCTGGAAAGGTTTTATAATATCCCCATATTTATGACCACCATGGTCCCTTCTTTGTGCAGTAGGTATTTCTGAAAGTTATCTAAAATTGGAACTAGTTTTGTAAGAAATGCTATAAGTTTTTCTTATAAATTCATATTTTCACATATTAGACATATTTTATATATTACAGTTTATTGATGCATCATATTTCCTTCAGGGGAAAAAAAGATGTCTGTGTAGAAGCTAGGGAGTTAATCAGGATACAAGAGGGACTTTAGATAAGGAAGGAGAAACTCAGTGGAACAATGCAGAGGGGTTAGGGGAGGGAGGAGAGGGAGAATTAATGAAGGAAACACTTCCATTGACATGATCATATAGGTAGGAATATCAATGCCAATCTCAATATCATGTATGGGGAAGAGGAGGAGTGGGGAGGGAGCTGGGGGGAAAAGTCACCAAGTGTTGTGTGCATGTATGTCACTATCACTATGAACTATATTATGATATGAAATTATAATGCATCAATAAAAGTATTAAAAAAGACACTAAGGAAAAAAAGATGTATAAGTCAGGATAGAGTAGGTTATGTTGCTGTAATAAACAAACCCAAAAAGTCAGTGTTATAAGAGTATCATTAGAATCAATGAGAAATTTATATTTCATTGATATAAAGTAAGTTTTGTATATATGAAACTCCAGGGCAGCTATCCTGTAGAGATGATGATTCAGTGAACCAAGCCACCTTGAATTTCTGGTTCTATCACATGGACACACGTCATTCAGAGAGATACTACATAATGGTGCATAAGTGTTTTCCTGTTCCTGTCCAGACATGATACATAAAAGTATTAAAAAAGACACTAAGGAAAAAAAAGATATATAAGTCAGGATAGAGTAGGTTATGCTGCTGTAATAAACAAACCCAAAAAGTCAGTGTTATAAGAGTATCATTAGAATCAATGAGAAAATTATATTTCATTGATATAAAGTAAGTTTTGTATATATGAAACTCCAGGGCAGCTATCCTGTAGAGATGATGATTCAGTGAACCAAGCCACCTTGAATTTCTGGTTCTATCACATGGACACAAGTCATTCAGAGAGATACTACATAATGGTGCATAAGTGTTTTCCTGTTCCTGTCCAGACATGATACATATTTTTCCCAATCAAGTTAGGCAGAGCATTACATGGACTGACTAACTTGAGGTCTTTGTAAAGTCTAGTTTCATAATACAAAACAAAGAAGAGTCATAATCAAATCTCTTTTAGAGTTTTCCAGGCTTTCAGGCCATAAACATATATGAATTGTAGATGGGAGATTTTTAAGAAGGATCGAAAAAAGGCAAATTTGAAATTTCCTGGCAGTCACTTATAGATGTTTGTGGTATATTTTATTTTATTGAAATATATAACTTTTAACTTATCATTTTTCAAGGCAGTACAGTCAAATGTCAAGGAAGCTAGGGTTGTGAAACTTAAACTAAAATTGACCGGTTATCATCTCAAACATGATACACTATTTACTTTTTCTGTGCCACCATTCCATCAACCAAGTAACAACAATAATTCAATAATCATTACTATTTCTCTAACATGTATTATTACATATGGATGAAAAACATTTATGGCTGCATGCCAATAAGCAAAATATTACTGTTGGTATTTTAAAATTAATAATCACATTATCAAGTTTAGAATTTCTATGGTCCATGGAAAATACACTGGCTCACTTTCCTGGGCTATATTATGGGCCAGAATCATTTTATTTCATTCCTGAGAAAGAGTTAACCTTGGAGAAGAATCACATTAAATATTTCTTATATGAAAAAATTGCATGAGTAGAGATCTATCTGCCTTAAAAAACTATTAAAATTTTCTGGCCACTTATTTCAGTTTTATTGTATTTTCAGTTACAAATGAGTTCTTCTCTTAAACAGGCATATAAATTTCCAGTATAGATTAAAGTAGAAGACATGAGCCATTTGCTACTGAGAAAAGTAATATTACAACTAAGATTTTATCACCCTCTCAGTCCTTAGAATAGTTCCAATATATAATTCTATCTAAAGAAAAAAAGGGTAAGAATCTTAAACAAAAAAGCAAATTATTCTTGCCAAATTTTTGAGATGTTGGCGTTTTTGAACTGGTACTTAACAATGAATTCCAAAGTTATGTTGAAAGCAGAAATTATCCCTAAAGATTTATATGGCAAGAGAATACACTAAAGAATCACATTTTTGTGAACTTGCTTTGTATGAAGTTTTATTATAGTAATCATATCCATTATGACAAATATACAGTTAACAAAAGACATTTCTACAATTGTTGTATTCACTTACTAATGCACTTAAAAATGCTACGTGTTATCTCTCACTGGGGAAAACACAGTGGCCACCAAGAAAAGTCTATATCTTATTTCTAATTCTCACAAAATATTCCACAGAAAGAAACTTTAACTTCATTTGATGTGAGTCTAATTAGGGGAGATCTGCAAACTTTGTGTTTCTGGGTTAAAGTTTGCATTCCAAATGTCTTTGTCAAAATCTACACCTACTGAAAGAAAGCACGAAAATATTTGGTTTTGACAGTTTCACTTGAATAAATCATCTTTTCAATCCCTCAAAATGTTAATCATAGTATGTAGTAATCTTAAGGTAAATTTCAAAATATTGCATATATAAGTACTTTAAAATGATAAAATTATATATTTAAAAATAGATATACAATGCATATTTAAAGTATTTATATATGCAATATTTTTACATATATATGTATATATATATATATATGTATATATATATATATATATATATATATAGTGAATTAGTAATTCTTTTCCTAGAGAGAAAAGATAACCCAATTCTTTTTGTTTGCCTTCAATGTTAGGCTTCAGTATTTCCTATGTTCAGTCATCCAAAACTATTTATACACATAGCACTTCCTCGGTATCACTCTCTTTCCTCTTTAAGGATATAATCTGGTTAAGACAAAACCAAGCAACAAAAAGTTATAAATTAACAAATTGTTTCAATGGGGGCCACATTACATATGCAGGGTGAGCATGAGAGACATATAAAGTGGATGGTGTGTCCCAGAAGGCGTTACTGAGGACATGATACTTCTGCGATTGATTAGAGATGTACAGAAGGGTTCCAGGTGAGGAGACTGGGTAAGAACCTTCCAGGCAGAAAGGAATGTGCAAAGCCAAAAGAATATGATAGAACACAGACGACTTCTAGAATATTACATTTACATATATAAGTAAATACATATACCACACATATTTACACACACACACACATATGCATAGTACAAAATAAATATACTGGGTTCCCATTCTTACAGATGAAGATAAGGCTTAGAGAGTTCAAGCATACAAGAGTCAGGACTAGGTATAAACTTATGTCTGCCCAACTCCATAAAGGACTGCCTTAATCCTACATGCTCTTTTTTTTTCTTGAGGTGACAGAGATAAGAAAAACCAATTATATACAAAATCGGTACATTAAAAATTCTGTAATATCTGCTAAACTTCTAATAACATACTACTGGATCATTGAATAAAATGTATTTTGGAAAACTAGCCAAGGGAAGAAAAAGGAATCAAATTTCAATGATCCTACTATAAACACTGCCTGGCTGTGAATCCGTGAGTCCATCATACTTTTTCTAGTTATTTTCCTCCTCTAGATATATTTTTCAAGCATTAAATGAAAAAATAAACTATAATATTCTGAGATAAATGCTTCAACTACATTCACAATTTGCTTTGGAAATTAAATATATATCATCTATTTCCTGATTCTTCTTAAAAGGATCAGAGGGAGGAAAATCAGCATTATTACTTTCAACTTTAGGAGGAACAAATAACTTTCATAGAAATGAAATGACCTGCCTGAAATCACATGGCTGATAGATTGATGGCTGAGTCAGAATCTGAAGCCAGTTTTTCAGATTTCAGTTTCAGCACTTTCTTCAATACCACAACTAACACTAAACAAAACATCAAATTCTAATTTGAAGACACCCTAGCTTCAACTAAGTCAAATATTAAGAGACATTCTGTAATAGAAGACATATACTAAAAAGTCCTTCTACGTGAGAAGAAAACCTGAGCTATAGATTCTTCCCCTACAATATCAGGAACAGCTGAGCCAAGGTAAGAAATTCAGTGAGTCATGTGAATGCTCTTTTTAAAGGAGACAATAAACATGTAGAAAATTGAAAAACTCAGTGTGATGTTTTAATGCTGTCATTTTATTTATTTATTTATTTATTTTTATTTATTTATTTATTTATTTTTTTTTTTTGCAGTACTGGGGACTGAGCCCAGGGGCATTCTACCTCTGAGCTACACCTCCAGCCCTATTTTTTCTTCTTTATTTTGAAACAGGGTCTCACTAAGTTGCGGAGGGGTTTCACTAAGTAGCTGTGGCTGGCCAGGATCTTCCTATCTCAGCCTCCCAAGTACTGGGATTACAAGCGGGCGCCACCATGCCCAGCTTAATGCTGTCATTTTATCATCCAGTTGAGATAAAATTGATTGAGCCTAAAGTTTTTCATGATTCTTAAAAGGTAGAATTAGCTAGTGATTTGAAATAAAATGAGTCAGTGGGCAGTAGCTAACACTGAATATCACCATTCGGTTTGATATTTCAAAGGGGTGGGGCAGGTATTTTATTTATATAAAATACATTTTATATAAATGTATTTTATATTTATAACCATATATACCATTTTATATTTCTAGTCATGTTATATATTATTTTATGTTATATAGTTTATTTTTATCCAAAAATAAACAAGTCTTTTAAAAAGGCATAGCAATATTTGAGGTTTTAAAAATAATTTCATCTCTTAATAAGGCAAAGGAAACCTGAAATTGCTTCCTTAAAAGTTGTCAAAAGATTCTTGCAAGGATTGTCAATTTATAACAGTTCTTGGCTCACAGCATTTAGTGTGATCCTCCACCCCTACCCAAAAAAGTCTGTCTTCTAGCTAGGTGTGGTGGTGCATTCCTGTAATCCTTGTTCATGGGAGGCTGGGACAGGAGGATCACAAGTTCAAGGATAAACTCAGCAAATTATTGAGACTCTCAGTAACCTAGTGAGACCCTATTTCAAAACAAACAAAATAAATAAATAAAAAAGGGCTGGGGATGTAGCTCTGAGGTAGAATGACCCTGGGTTCAATCCCTAGTAATATACACACACACACACACACACACACACACACACACACACACACACAAACACAAACAAACACATACCTTTTTCTGATGATTGGAATTCATCTAAAATTCAGCAGAATTTCAAAAAGACAGCAAAATAGACAAATAGTCATTGGGACTTTTAAAAATATATTTTTTAATAGTTTTGTGAATGAGAGGTAAAGAAAAGGATACTGAACATGAAAGTAGATCAAGGGTGTAATGGTTGGGTCAAATGACAAAAAATAAACTTTGTTTTAATCCCAACACAACTCAGATTTCAATAAGAAATGTTTGCTATGACAACTAATATTCCTTATAGGATTATTTATCCCCTCTAAGCATTACATACCTAAATTTGATTAAATGAATACGACTTGTTTCTTTTTGTAGGTCATGCTGGCCTTAACTGAGGACAGAAAGGGAATTTTCATAATGTTGAGAAATAATTTCCTGATCATTACAACACCCACACAAACAGACTTAATTCATTTATAAACTTGAGCTTCGTCAGGAAAATGCTCCGTTAACTGGCTTTTCAAATGCCAGAGAATGGTTCATTAGCTTTAACTGTAATATTACGATGACAACTCATGTAATAGAATAGAGACCCATATCTTTTTATCTACATAAAAATAATGCAGTCTCTGATGAATTTAGTATTTCTGACAGTTCAGTTATCAAGCCTTGATATAAATTCATGTGGCATATTGAAAAGGAATATTTCGACTGCTATGGTACATTTAAACTGACAAGGGATAGGACTGAACAATGATTCTTTGATCTAAAAAGACCTTGTATGATGTAGAATAAGCACTATAGCCACCTGGCATTTACACTTAGAAGACTGAAAGGAACCCAAATGTCCAAGTGAATTCTAGCTAGAAGTAGCATGGACAGAAGTCCTCAGTTAATAACTCAAAACAAACTGTTATTTTTAACAGAGTTTTTTGGGGGGTAGGCCATTTATTTATTCCTTATAAAAATGTATGGTCCCTTTTCAACAAGTAATATCTATACAAATCATAAATTCCTTAGTCTGAGACTTTAGTGGTTTCCATGTAGTGGCTGTGGTTTACTGACTAAACAATAACAAGAAAACAAGTGAAAAATTAAAACAAAACCATGCATTGTGCCCCCGATGTGTTCCTGGCTCTATGCCAACTGTTTGGCATGAAGCGAGTGACTTTTCTCTTAAAGGTGTTCAGGTCTAACAGGAGAGCTGGTCATAAAGTAGACATATGCCAATGCTGGGCATGATGGGACATGCTTGTTATCTCAGTGTGTGGGAGGCTGAGACAGAAGAATTGCAGGTTCAAAGCCAGCACACCTTAACTGAGCAAAACCCTGTTTCAAAATAAAAATATAAAAAGGGCCGGGGGTATAGCTAAGAGGTAGAACACCTCTCGTTTCAATCCCCAGTACCAATAAATAAATAAATAAATAAAAAGACTGACCAAACAAATTCAAGGAAGGAAGATTTATTTGTGCACAGTTTCTTTGGAAGTTCCGTGTTCAATCCATGTGAGGCTGGGGACTGCACATCTCAGGGCATAGCAGCGGGAAGTGGAGAGAGGGAGAGAGCAAGGTTTAGCTCTCACATCATGGAGGCTGGAAGCAAGACAGCAAGCAAGCAAGGGGATTCCAAAATACAAACACAATCCCTAAGGCCACACCCTCGGGGACTCACCTTCTGTGCCCACACCCTACCAGCCCAGGCCACCACCATCCACTCATTACAATGGATTTATCCACTGCTGAGATTACAACCAAGCCCTGCTTTTAACACTGCCACCCAGCTTCCATGAGGACTGAGTGACATTCTATTTTCAAACCATTACAGTGAGGATTAGGTGAAACTCTTCAGAAAAGGATCAGATGTATAATTTAAATGATTAATAAAATCTACCAGGATGATTCAGGGTGAAGGAGATGATACACACTAAGGCAAAGGTACAGAAAAACATAAAAGTGTGTTTGGGAAAAGAAAAGGACTCTAGTAAATTAGAACACACCATGCAGGCTAAGAGGCAGTAAAGAAAGGCAAAGCCACAAGAGCAAAGGCATAAGTTGGTCTTTAAAGATTCTGAATTTTATCTGAAAATCAATGGGAAATTGTTAAAGAAAGTCTCTTAATTAACATGAAAGTATATATGAAGAAGCTTAACTTGCTGGCAATTTGAAGATGGAATTGACATAGGGCAAGACGTACAGAAAGACCTATACAGAGGGACTTGCAGGAATTGAGCTCAGAAATGTCTTAAAACAATCATAGAAAACATAATTAACCAAACCCTAGCTCAAATCTACTTTTTTTTTGGGGGGGTGCCAAACTTGTTTATAAAAAGACGTAAGCCAATTAAGAAGAATTATAAAATTTTTATTTAAAATACAATGTCTTAGCCGGGCATAGTGGTGCAAGTTTGTAATCCCAGTACTTGGGAGGCTGAGACAGGAGGATCGCAGGTTCTTGGCCAACCTCAGCTACTTAGTGAGGCCCTCAGCAACTTAGTGAGATCCTGCTTCAAAATAAAGAGTAAAAAATAGGGGTGGGGGTGTAGCTCAGAAGTAGAATGTCCCTGGGTTCAATCCCCAGTACTGCAAAAGAAAATAAAAATAAAATACAATGTCTTTAATTAGTAATAAATACAGATCTATTAATTCCCTGAAAATTTTGTTTCAACATTGGTTACTAGAATATCTACAATGGGACAGATATTATAGTAAGCATTTGAATAAAATAAAAAAGGTTAAAAATAATGTGATTATCATGTGTATAAGTATTAAAAATTACATTTAACCAAAATATAGTAGTGGAATTTGAAGCTAAAATTGGCAAGCTTCTAATTAGCACAGATAAGAACAATTAAAACCTATTGGGAAAAGGGAATTTTTAAGCAATCCTTTGAATTGCTTTCAATTTGAACTCTGAAAAATTATGCTAATTATGAAACCAACTTTTTTGGGCATGTCTGGGGAATACACCCAGGGGCATTTGACCTCTGAGGTAGACCCTCTGCATCCTTGGACCTTTTTACTTTTCTTTTGAAACAGGGTCTTACTAAGTTGCTGAGGGACTCACTAAATTGCTGAGGCTGGCCTTGAATCTGAGATCCTCCTGTCTCAGCCTCCAAAGTACAGGGATTTCAGGCATGAGCAACCATACCTGGCTTGAAACTAACTTTTTAAAACATAAATAAGCTAATAGTAGAATCGAAACTTCAAATTGTTTATATTCTTGAGTTTATTAAATAGCCAGAAAGTGTAGAATTACAGAATATATACTTACTGTCTATACTTATTATCATGTGATTTTAAATATTTTTTGAAAAATTCATAATGGAGATAATGGAGATAGAAAAATTTCCAAGTTGTTTAATTTGAATGGAACTGCATTAATTCTTCAATAGTAGGTAGAAAGACTTGCTAGCAAATTTTCTGGGTTTTTTTTTCCTGAGTTCAAACTTGATACCTAGCCATACCAAAATAAAAATAAAAAATAAAATTTTAAAAGAAAAAGTAGGCCACCCAAGTTTTGTTAACATATCAACATTTTAATTGCATCTATGTATACCATCTCATCTATTCATGTATCTGCCTTCAAATTATGAAGGTATTAAGTATTTTGAGATTTAAGGGTTTATATCCATGACCACTTTCTCCCTGTGTGGGAACATGGCTCTTGGACACGTCCTAAAAGTATGGAATGTCCCTCCTTACAATAGCACAGATATTCCAAAAGAACAATTAGCTTCATTATTACTCTCAAAAATGAAGAGCAATTTAAAGCTAAGTCAATTCTAAGGAGGAGGTAAAGCGCTTTTCAAATTTGCATATGAATCACTTCTTATAAAAGAGTTTCCTGCTTTAGCAAGGGAGGAGATGAATGCACACTGGTTATTCTGAATTGCCCTGTGCCAGTTCATACCAGTTAGAACAAAGAGCAGGGCCTGAGTGCAGGTTCTGTTCAAGGGACAGCACTGGGAGCAGGCTGTTGTATTGTTTTGCTTTCTTCATGGAAGAAAAAGGAAGTAAATCATGCCATATTCAAAAATCTCATCCTAGATTGGGGGAAAACAAAACAAGATGAGAAAATGCCAGGATAGAAACAATCACTATAAAACAACAACAACAACAAAAAATCTATCCTGAAATTCATAATGACTTAGACTCTGAAGGAAGTCTTGGAGCTTTGGCAACCAAGATAAAAATTCTGAGAGGACTCAGGCACAAGTCACTACAAAGGTATCATTTTCCAGAGAATATTCTAGTGAAGTAAAAGGATCCCTGAGGGGAAATGAAGCTGAGGGCACAAATCTGAAGTAAAACTTTATAAAGGGAATTCAATTCACAGACTTCTAACTTGGGTCCAAAAAGTCCAGGTTCATAAAGACTTGTGGTTGAAAGGCTGGTGGCAGCTATTCCATTTGGGGGACTTAGCAGAGAGCTTTGATCCTGGAGTATTTGACAGTGCTAAATTTAACAGAACTGTTCCTCTGTGGAAAAGGAAACCCATCAGATAAGAAAGAAGTTCATTGCAAAACAAAAAGACAAATGTCTATACACAGTTTTGATTATCTGTGCAAAAGTTCTAGAATTATAATTTTAAAAAAAGAGTTGCTACATAATGAGTCTATAATTTAACATTTTTCTTTGTAAAAAATTGAAAATCGTTCCAAATAGTCTTTTTTTTCCCTCTAGATCTACAAATTATGAAGATGTTTTCATATTGAAAAATATAAAACAATGCTGGGTGTGGAAGCACCTGCCAGTACTTGGAAGGCTGAGACAGGAGGATCATAGGTTCTAGGCCACCATATGCTAACTCAGCAAGACCCTGTTTCAAAATAAATAAATAAATAAGTAAATAAATAAGTAAGTAGGGCTAGTGTGTAGCTCAGAGGTAAAACACCTCTGGATTCAATCCCAAGTACCACAAAAAATAAATAATAATAAAATTTAAAAAAAACTTTAGTTTCTAAATGTACTGAAATAAATTATTTTGCAAAGAGAAAATAAAATAAATTCGGATTAAAACAACAAACAATTTTGCACATTGCTCAGTGGAAACAACAGCAATAATGTTAAAATTTGAATTCAGCTATACATGAAAGAAGTCCACCTTTTTCCCTTTTTCAGATCAACTTGCTTTATAACAATTCTAGACCCATAAGAGAAGTAGAGAGGTGGGGAGCATGGGGTTTAAAGAGAAAGTAGAGTACCTTGTACACTAAAGAAATTGAGGAAAACAGGTACTTCAAACAATAACCAAAATAAACCAACCTCATTAAAAGTATTATAAAATTATCCTGAATCCCAAGAAATTTTCAGCCACACAGCTTGTTCTTTATATTTAAAACAATACCAGAGAGTCAGGAGTCCCACTACTACTGTGTATACAACCAAAGGAAATGAAACCAGTAAGTCAAAGAGACATCTCATTCCCATGTTTACTATAGCACTATTCTTTTTTGTTTTGTTACTGGGGATTGAACCCAAGGGCATTCTACCTCCAAACTAACCCCAGCCCTTTATTTGGAAACAGGCTCTCACTACATTGCTGAGGCTGGTCTTGAACCTGCAATCCTCCTGTCTTAGCCTCCCAAGCACTGGAATTACAAGCATGTGCCACCATGCTGGGCTATTGCAGCACTATTCTTAATAGCCAAGAAATAGATGAATGGATAAAGAATATCTGATGTACACATATACAATGTAATATTATTCAACTATTAAAAAGAAGGAAATCCTGTCACATGCCTCAACATGGATGAACCTGGAGGACATAATGCTGATGAAATAAACTATGCATGGGAACATAAATACCGTATGACTTCACTCATATGGAATCAAAAATATTGAACTTAAAGAAGAATAGAAAAGTGATTGATTACCAGAGGCTGGCAGGGGTGTTGAGATGTTAGTAAAAGGATGCAAAACTCCAGTTAGGAGGAATAAGTTCAAAAGATCGCTTGTATAACATAAGCACTGTAGTTAACAACAATGTAATGTATTCTTGAAAAATGCAAACTGTAGATTTTAAGTTTTCTTACCACAAAAACAATAACTGTATGAAGTAATACATATGTCAATTAGCTCAATTTAGACATTCCATTAAATATACATATATATATATATATATGATATTGAGCAAAATGAACACATATACAATTTATCAATTAAAAAAAAAACAATACCAGTCAGGCATGGTGGTGGATGCCTATAATCCCAGTGCTTGGTAGACTGAGATAGGAGGATCGCAGGTTCAAGGCCAACCTCAACAACATAATGAGACCCTGTTTCAAAATAAAAGTAAAAAAGGGCTAGGGGTATAGCTCAAATTTAGAATGCCCCTGGGTTCAATCCCCAGTACCAACAAAGCAAAAAATAAATACAATACCAAAGCCTCTTTAAGGAGAGAACAGAATAAAAACAAACATTATTTGATACACACAAGACTTCTCTTCTGTGTCATGCAAGGGTAGCTACTTAACCATGACCAGTACATGCTGCTCATCCATTCATGAGGAGTCTTGGAGCAAGACACAAAAAGCTAAAGCTAAACTATGAGAACCCCTGGCATATCATTTGCTTTCAGGACAAACTGATTAAAGGAATTCACCTGGCTTTGAGTTAGCCATTCAATCATACTGTAAATTTGGACAACTTTATATTTGTCAAGCATTACGTTAGATCGATAAAATGCTGGTAATACACAGGCCTTGTCTTCAAAGAGCTCTCTTTCTGTGGAAGACGTGCAAACTAATATATTATGAGATTACATGTATCCTCTAATGTAAGCAGACAGTTACTAAAATAGTATCTTTGTTTAAATCTTGCTAATTCCCTCCCTTTATGAGATATATATATCAGGATATCTACCTATCTATCATCTATCTTTCTATGGTTGAAGTTGAGATTACCCACCAACATTATAGCCTATGGTGCACTTATTTTCCTTCAGAAGAAATGGGTCCTGTGCTATCTTAAAGTTCATTTGCTGGGGAAAAACCCAGAAGAACTCCCCTGCCATCCGTTTCCAGAGGCCAATTCAGAAAAATTGACACTCATGTCGCTTCCCAAGTGTTCTCTGCCCAGGCACTGGTTTAGAGAATCTAAGAATTCTCTCAGCCCAAGGCAGACATTAGCTGTTTTTATTTTTCTTTATTCATATGATTTTCCACCTCTGGAAAACACCCACAGATTAGCAGCTGCAAAGTATGTAAGGGTGATTAAAATTAAGGCAGTGCCACTGTGGTAGATGAGAATCTACTTCTGAACCATTTTGTTTCCCTCTCTATGGGCCTGTCCATGACAAATGTATACACCACCAGTCTGTTTAACTCAGGAATGGTCATGCAACTTACCCTGGCCAATGACAAGTGAGTAGAGGCAAGTTCTGTCTACCAGACAGAAGGTTTAAGAGGCAGCCTACGATTTGGTGCATTCTCTTTCCATCAATTATGATACAGACATGACCCAGATAAGGATTGCTTCATTGGCCTGAGCCTGGGAATGGAGATGAGGAAGCTGAGCTGCAGTAGGCTCTTCAGAGGCTTGTAAAAGCCAGGAGAAATAAACCTTGGATGAGACTGGTTGTTCCCACTGCAGAGACTAAACCATCTCAAGTAATAGAATCACTCGCCTTCAGCACTGTCAAGGCTTCTCAATTCTGTTATCTTTTCCTTGTAAAAGAGCAAAAGAGAAAAAATAAATAAATAAAAAGATTCATTCTAAAAGAAGAGGTATTTGTTAACTTTTCCTATCTTGGGCTTTGATATAATCTTTGTTTCAATATATGAATAGTGCAAGTTATGAGCACACACTCTGCAATGCCTGAATTTAAATCCATATCTATCCTTTTCAGCCCTGTGAACCATTTTTTGGTGCCTCATGCCTCTTATGAAAGGGGAGTAATAATAATAGCTTACCCTCTCCAGAATGTTTTTTTTTTTTTTTTTGCGGTACCGGGGATTGAACGCAGGGGCGTTCTACCTCCGCACTACGCCCCTGGCCCTATTTTTTATGCTTTATTTTGAAACCGGGTCTCACGAAGTTGCGGAGGGCCTCACTAAGGAGAGAGAGAGAGAGAGACAAGGAAAGAGAGAGCGAGAGCTGAGGCTGGCCGCAAACCGGGATCCTCCGGTCTCCGCCTCCCAAAGTACTGGGATTACAAGCGTGCGCCACCACGCCCGGCACTCCAGAATGTTTTAAGGATTAACTGGATGAGAACATGTAAAACAGAGAAGCATCTACAAGTAGCTGGCATTTGAAAATGCTATGGGTGTTATTATTTACCATTCTTATTACTATTATGACTTGCCAAGATGTCTATGGCTTCCATAGTCAATGCATTTAAATTTTTGTCCTTCTCAACTCAATTCTAATCCACTAGAAAATGCTGTTGGCCCTTCATTCAAATAGATTCAGAATCCAAATAAGTCAAACAGCATCACTTCTGTGTTCAAAATTTTGCAGTAGCTTCCCATGTACCCCAGGGTAAACTGAGTCCTCACAATAGCCAATCATGGCCTCCTTGGTCTGCATCAGGTCACACCCCTGTCCCTCTCTGATCTCATCTCAAGCTATCACACCCCCCAACCTTGTTCACTCTGCTCCAGGTCAACTAGCTCTTCCACTAGAGCAAAGACCCTTATTTTGGGGTCTTTTCTTTAGCTCCTCCACTTCAAGGAAAGCCTTTCTTCCATGTACCATTGCTGCCAAAGCTAATCACCTTTTTCATGATTTTGTCCTAATGTCACCTTCTTAATAAGGCAAATAGAGACCATCTTTATATATATACGTATTTTTTAATTGCAAATCTTGTCCCTACCCCACCCCCATACACATACCTTGGCAGGTTTGACTCTCCTTATTCATGTCCACATTTTCTTTTCTATTTTTGCCACAGGACTTAACACCTTCTAACATATTATGTAATGTGCTCATGATACATGTTTATTATTATCTTTTATCTGCCACCAAAAAAAAAAAATGGGAGTTTTATGAGAAGAGGGAATTTTTATGAGAGGAGGGACTTTTTTTCATTGATTCCAAGCAATTAGATCAGTCCCTGGTACATGATAGGCAGGAAATGAATATTTAGGGCTTTGTGAATAAACTGAGTGCCATGGAAAATTTCCTTTTGCTAAACAAAGCCTTTGTTTAGCAGTTAACTGTGCCATCTTGAGAGGTTAACTTCTAAGAAACTGCGCCTATTAAAAGAGATATGAAGTGCTAAAAGGTAAATGAGGCCCACATGATGAGGTACCGAGACGAAATGAGAGATTTTATATTCATGCAGATTCTACATTTGGACCGAGGAAGGTCAGCTATTTCGGGCTAGTAAGGAAATCATGCCCTCAGATGCCCTGAAACTGTAGAACTGTTTAGATCTGTACTTTAATATTTAATTTCATATATTTCCTGAAGGAAACTGATTAATAATTGCAACGAGTGAAGCAACTACTTTAAAAGATTGACTCCTGCAAGCTGTTGTTTTTTGAAGATTAAAATAGTACCTTTTTTTCTTACAAAACAAGTCGCTAGTGGGACATCTTTTTAACTTCACAGAGCTGAAGATAAAATAAGGCAAAATATGAAAGATAGCTCATTAGCCACATGCTTTGCAGTCTTCCGTTTTTAGGACAACAAAGCTCATTGGTGCACATTTTGATACTTTGAGTCGATTCTAATAAAATATTAATTCGAAATTATCATGCTTCTCATAACTCCTTTCTAGTTTAATTAATTTATTTCGACTCCCCCAAATTGTCAACTCTCAGACTCCAGGTCATGCATTTATCAAAGAAGAAGAATCAAAGATAACAAAGCTAACACTAAACACCATCTCTATTGCAGCAAATCCATGAGCACAATTAGGTGGTCCAAACACCCAGTTTAGTTTGGGAAAAGCACACCTGCAGGTTGTCCACAGAATGTATAATTTTTTAAGGACAATGAATAACTGAGATCTAATGTAGTAAAAATGTTTGAAGTGAAACACGATGATTTAATTTTTCCTTAATGCTTTCTTTCATTTAATTCTGTCCTTTGTCTTCTATGAAAGCCTGCTATGTCTTTATTGTAGTCTTCTTCCCCTTTCCAATTCCTTAATTCTTTATAGATACCAATAATTATTTCCAAGAAAATTGGCTTATAGTCAAATTTTCCACATACATCTTCATATTATTAACCAAATTGAAAATGATAAAGGAGAAGTAATAAAAATGAATGCTCCTGAAATTGTAAATGGAATGTGTAGGAAGCTTATGCACTTGGGATAAGCTAGATTTTTAAATTTTATTAGAAGTGAAAAATGCCATCAAATAATTTTTAACTTGGAAGAAGATTTTCATTGTCAGGGAAAAGTTACTTTTAGGATGAAAAAGATGACAGGTCATTTCCATGTTTACAATGAAGTACTTTAAATAGATTTTTAAAATTTATGCCAAGGATATGTGAATTGGTTTTTTTCAGTGTAGTAGTTTGGCTTACACACACACACACACACACACACAACTTGTCAATACCTTGAAACCCAACAAACTTACAATAAAAAATCAAAACTCTCTAGCACTAGCAATTAGCAGTTTCAGCACTAAAGAGAAAAACCATCTCTGGAGCTGCAAGAAGAATCTGAAAAGTTATATAAGAAGATTATTAAACGTTTAAGAACCCTCGACCTTTACATTCTGGAGATTTCTTTCACTGGAACCAGTGAGAGGTAAAAGCTGAAGTTGGAATGCTTTGGCTCCAATGAACCTTGACACAGTGCTATAATCTGAGACCAATCACAGAGGGAAGATGAACAGTGTGTCCAGACATTTAGATGTGACACTCCTGGTTATGGCTTGCCTGGCTGAATTAGTATCAAATAAAACAACTATCCCAGGCCTTTTTACACTCTGGCAACAAAGATCCCACAGGAACTTAAACCTTTAAAGCAGGTATTTGTCAGGATGGATACAGCCCTTCCCTGGTCACCTTGATAGGACAAGGAAAGAGAATGACTGAGCTATTAACGGCTGTGTCCTCATGGCTACTTGTTCCTTTTGCAAATGATCGTGAAATTCATTGTTCACTACTTTGTGAAAGTAATTGACACTACAAGCTGACGCTACTTCAGAGAAGAAACCCTAGACTTATTTAGCAATTAGAATCATTTTTTTTTTAATTTTGCAAAAGAAAGAAAACCACCTTTTTTTCTATTTAAGGGAAAAAAGAACTTCTAATGATTGAAGTTCTTATTGGGAGAAGAGTCTATTTAAGTCATCTGTGGGTTTTTTTTTCCCCCCAAACTATGCATTTCTCTGTGTAGGCACTCAAACACCTACTTAATAATCATTATTAACACTCAGGTTCAATTGATGAGACACGACAATGATGAAGTATCACAAAGGAAGCCAGGCGTGGTGGCGCACGCTTGTAATCCCAGTACTTTGGGAGGCGGAGACTGGAGGATCCGGGTTCGCGGCCAGCCTCAGCTCTCTCTCTCTCTCTCTCTCTTTCTCCCTGTCTCTCTCTCTCTCTCTCTCTCTCTCTCTCTCTCTCTCTCTCTCTACCTAGTGAGGCCCTCCACAACTTCGTGAGACACGGTTTCAAAATAAAGTATAAAAAAATAGGGCCGGGGGTGTAGCGCGGAGGTAGAACGCCCCTGGGTTCAATCCCCGGTACCGCAAAAAAAAAAAAAGTATTACAAGGGAAAAGGACCCCATTCTAAAATAATCCCCAGTTCTATGCCATTCAGGCATCTTTAGACCCCCTTTGTCTTTTTTCCTAAGGAAACAGAAGGGTGGCCATTACATTCAGTACAGAAAACCCCCACTGCTTAGTTTTTATTCTTTGGGTTTACCTGGTGACTCTGCTTCCCTTAAAGCCACAGGAAATAATCAGGCAGACCTAGGTTTGAATCCTAAATTTTGCTATTGATGCTTCGGTCTTAAACAGGTTCCTTTACTTCTATGAATTCCAGGTTTCTCATCTATACAGGGATATGCTAACTACCTTGTAGATTAACTAGTTCTCTAAATGATAATGTGTTATAAACACAATGCACTGTGCTTGGCCCCTAAAACGGACTCGATAGCTATAAACCTGTATTCCCTTAGGTATTATAATAATGCCTTGCAGTTTTATACCAAATTTTCAATGTTTAAAGTGCTTTTTTGTGTACTACTTCAGTCGATTCTAAGAAGAGAGGAAGGAGGGGAAGGAGGATGGAAGGCAGGCAAAAGGAGGGAGGGAGGGACAAAGAAAGGGAGGAAGGTAAGAAGAAAGGAAAGGAGGGATGGATGTATAGGGTTAACAACTATTATCCCACTTAACAATTTAACAGATGAGGAAAAATGACAAAAACCTTGGTAATCAAACAAAGTCACATATTAATGACAGAGATTAAGCTTTTGGAAATAACTGGGTCGGATCTGTTGTTTTAACAAATGAATAGACAAAGGTTCAGAGAATTGCAGGTGAGCAAGTAAGAACTTCAAGTGTGTGCTGTTTTCTAGGAGGAATGTCTTCTAGACACCCCCTGCTGTTTTCCCACACCTTGGGTTCCTGCAGGGAGTAAGGGCAGCAGCAGCAGCAGCAGCATATAAAGGATCTATTCCACAGGGAACTTGTGAGAAATATGTATGTGCATTATTCTGACATAAATAGGAGTTTCTCCCGGAAGCCCAAATCCTGTCTTTTTCCATATCCATACCTAGGGCTATACTACAGGCCTGAAGAATGACAAACTATTCTGAGGACCCCCCCACACACATACACACAGGCACCTTTTATAACTGAACATAAAATAGTAATGATTTTAACACTTATTTTTGAAACTTTAAGCAAAATTATTCTTTCTTTGAATAACCTTTGCTTTGCAAATGCCCTAATAACAAACCCAGTTGGCCAACTGAGTAATTCCATGGTGGCCCCACATTTGTCCTCAGTTGCTGAACACCTTAGTGCACACTGTGGACCTGGGTAGATCCCTTCTATAATCCCCTCTCCTCCTTTAATCCCATTACTGCCTCCATTTATACATCCTGCCTCTGTTTCTATAAAGATAAGGACTGCCAGCCTTTCCAATCCCAAGGCTATATCCATATTGATGGACATATTGCCTCATTAAAAGAGGATTTTCAAAGATCATATCTTTAGGCATAAAGTTGCCTGTGTTCATCAAAGTAACTTGTCTGGTTGTCGTTAACTTTACTGTAAATTCTCAGCAGTAATATTTAACTTAAGGACAGCAAGCAGCCAAGACTGTTTTGGAAATTGGGATTCAGTGCAGAAAAATTACATGAAAAATGAATTTCAAAGTCAGTTAGATGGCAGATGTATTTAATAGGTCCATTATCTCTGGTTTCTCTCAAAAACTATAGTGGATCTAAATAAACATTTCCTGGACCCTGGATGTAATGTTTCTTGTACACACTACCCTGCTTGTGTTTAGTCTTCCTGATGTAGGATAGAAGAAATAAAATAACTAGATAGAAAAGAGACAAAAGGGAGAACAAGGAAAATGTAACTTTAATATGTAAATGTGTGACAAGGCCTATTATATCCCAAAGTTTCTCTTGACCGTCCTTAGGGAGGTATGTGTTGATCAGACAACAGAGGTCACACAAAAGAGGAATCTGGTTGGACAGTACTCAAGACAGCAATGTCCTCAGACATTGTTAGCTGTTCCTGGATGGTTTATACAAAATGGATACCTACTGATAAGACAGTGACAGTCAGGACCTGGAGGATGACTGACACATTCTAAATCACCTGTGACTACTGGAGTGGGGTCATCCTTCCATACCTCTTCCTGCCCACCCCTCATGAAAGTCCCCTATAAATAAGAGCCCTGAACTCTCAAAGGGGCCCCTCGCCCTCTTGGGGTGGTCCACATTCTCCCTTGAATGTATATTCCCTACTTTACTAAATAAATGTCTGCCTGTCTCTGACTGGTGTGTGCTGAAATCCTTTTCTGTCACATAAGCCAAGGGCCCTGCAGATCCTGAGTTGAGGGTCAACTCTTCCCCAGTGACATACCACCTTAGCGATGTCTCATCTATCAAGACAGAGCTTGCTTCTCATGTAGCTCACGGTGATGCTGTTTGCTAACTGGAACATCGCTACTTTAGTTTACCACCGTCGCTATCACTTCCAGGTAAGAGGCACTGTTGTCGACCCTCTACAAGTTCTTTCTCAATCCGAACATTTGAAATGAATTTTATAATAACAGTTTTAAATGTGTATTAAACATTTTAATTTTATTCCTATTTAAATTACTATAAAATTCTAACATTTTTATATTACGATTCTTTTCCAAAACACCCGTTTTTCCATACTTACAGAGACTAACATTAATGCTCTCCACAGAGCTTCTATTTAGTACATATGCATGCTCTTTGAAAAATCTCATTTAATCTTTTTCTGTAGGTGCCTTTTCTATTTGCTTCTTTTCTACAGCCTTAACCATGCACGTCAAAAAGCATTAAGGAAGTGCACGACTGACATCCCAGTATTTTCCTCATTTCTGCCTTCGTTCCTCACGGGTCCAGCACCTTTGCCCTTACTTTAATCAGGACCTGGCAGCATTATTCAGAGCGTGGACTAAACCATTGGTTGAAATAAATGGAAACACACATGTGGCTCTCCTGTCCTCTCTGAGTAGGGATTAGGAAGTGGAAGAGCAGCTCTAGCTGATACAGGATGTCTGGCCTATGCAAGTGCAGCCTCAGTCCTTTTAGCTCCTCAGGTCCCGACCAGTGTGAACGTTGATGGACGACTGCTGCCTGACACGGTCCTTGGTCTTGATCCTTCTGTCCACCTGAAAGTGACTTGCTCAGGATATGTGAATCAGTCCCTCTCTCTCTCCCTCCCTGCCTGCCTTCCCCTCCCCTCCCCCCCCTCCCCTGCCTGCCTTCCATCCTTCCTTCCTTTCCTCTGTTCCTCTCTCCCTCCATTCTTCCTTCCTTCCTTTCATCTCAAAGCAAAATACAAAGAAAGAAATAACAGCTGTGAAACTCACCTCGGCTTTTTCATAACATCTTATTATATCTTTGCCTCTTTCTATTTATATTTTTGTCAACAACTCTCAATTTTATATCCTGGTATCTTCTTTGTGTAGTTCATACCCTTTCTATTCTGCTTCTCACAATCTTTGTTCTCCTCCTGCCGCTGTCTCCGCTTGTCTCACCCACAAGCTCTGCCTCCTAGTCTGATGGTTTTGCTTTGAGAGTGGAGTTGGCCTAGTTCCCTTCCCACTGCTTTTCTCTGGAGTTAGAGGCATCAAAAGTGCCCCTAGTTACTGAGCCGGCCTTTCTTCTGGAGAGCACTTAGTACAGTGCAGTTGACATCCCAACCACAGGGAAACAGTGAGGCTTTCCCAAGGGAGAACTTGGCAAAACAAAGTGCAAAATTGATATCAGGGTAAAATTTATAAACTGGATGCACTATGATGAGATGAGAAACTGTGAATGTAACACAGGTCCCAGCAGTAGGAATACAGCATCTACGATTAATGCACTCAGCAAACATTCACTGAGTATGTATTATGTGCTCATGTAGAGGCCCCTCTTGGGCTCTAAGGAATAAGGAATCAGAAGGTCAGCAAGGCTGGGGAAGAGCAAGCAAGAGAACAACTGTGCAGACATATCCCAAGGTCAGAAAGATAAGGGAATGTCCAGATAAGAGTGCCAGGGTAGGAGATGAGGTAAAGCCAGAAAGACTACTGTGAAGACTCTGGCTTTTATTGTGTGTAAATCCAAAAGGTATCATATTCTCTGAGCAGAAAAACAATATACATGTTCAAACATAGATTATGACAGAATCAGTCAAGACGATGAAGTAGAGCAGGGGTTGAGCAGGAACCCTGGTAAGGTGGCTGGTGCAATTATGCAGGTGAGAAATGACAATAGTTTTGACCCGTGTAGTTAACTAAGAGAAGTGGATGCCCTCTGAATCTATAGTATTTTGAACCTAAATCCATAGATTACATGTGAGGTATGACAAAGAGCTTGGAATCTAGGAGGATTCCTGGGTGTTTCTTCTGGAAACTGGAAGAATGAGGTTTCCATCATGAGAGGTAACTAAGATATGCTTAGAAGAGTCTTTTGGTGAAGACTGAAAATTTATTTGTAAACATATGTAGTTGGAGAGATTTCTTAGACATCTGAGGATTCACACCAGAGTCAACCTAAAAGAAATCCGTTGTCTCTATTCTCCCTGCTTCCCAGTTATTCTCCCTCCTTATCTCCAAATTAATACTTTCCTAGGGAAAAATCTCTGCTTGGACCTCCCTGTTTCTGATCCCCCTTAGCAAAACCTATAGTGGTGCTCAATAGAAAAACTGAAAACTTATTGTGTAATTTCCAGAGATAAAATATACTTCACTGTGAACTGACTCTGATAGGAAGCCGAAATATATAGCCTATGTCATAGAATTACAGACTTTTAGGAACCTGAGGCAGAATCTATGGCAACCTCTTATTTTATCCTTGAAGAAGCTGAAGCCCAGGAAGGATAAATGACTTTCAAAAGGTCAGTCATCTAGTTATTACAGAGCTGGAGCTAGAACCCAGGGATCCTGCAAGCTATTAGAGGAGGCTGCCTCTTAGTTGACTTCCTGCTTTCACTGTAATTCATATTCTGCACATTCACATTCTGTTTACAAGTCTTTATTACGAAATACAATTAAATGCCAGACTTTTAGTAGAGTGATCATTTTCCTGGCCTTGAAAACAAAAGTTTGTCTTTTCCTTCCTCTTCTAATTAGATGTGTTTTGAGACTTTCAGTTAACCTCAAGATTAACAGGGCTACCTCCAGTAGAGAAATGATGTATGCCAACAGTTATTCTGAAATGTAAACCAGAGAAAATGTGACTTTTAAAGACATTGAAATGAGTAGAGTTGGGCAACATAAAAACAATGACATTATAAAAGTTCCAAAATTTTATTTATGAAGAAGGTGCTGTACTATCACAATTTAGAAAAAAAAATTTTTCCTGAATATTTTGCAGCAGTACTTTCTTCAGCTGCAAATTCAGTTGTAATTTCATAATGAAAGGTTTGGGATCACACGTGAACAAATGATAGATTCAATCCCACCCAGGAAGGGAATACTGACTGCTTTAATTATAACCTTCTATAGTTATATAAAGTGGGAGGTTATTGATTTGGTTTCAATTTTTTAGCTGTACTTTCTGTATCTTCAGGAAATCCTCACAAGACCACAATGTTTACTGGATCCACAAAGAAGGCAATAGAATCATAGAGAGCTGTAAATCCTTCTATTCAGCTCTGACAGTACAGAAATAGCTCAGACTTCTTAAGGCAATTAAATAGTCAGCCGCACTATAATCTTTAAATAGAATTAGAACTTACTTTGGAACTCACTTTCAACCAGGTTCTCTCATTACATTAATGAGCCAAATAGGGATTAATGGCGATTATAGCAAATCAGTGTGTGAAATTGTGGAAGCTGTGTTTCTAAGCACTTGTGCCTTTGCCGTTCTGCTTTTCAAACTTCCTCCCTGGCCTTCCCCCTTTCATGCGACATGCTTAGCATGCAACTCACTCGCCATGCGGTTCCGCTGCTCATTCTTCTCACCTGCCCTCAATGCCTCAAATCCCAAGGCCCCAGCCTCGAATCAATGGCTTTTACAAATTGTCCTTCCAAGCACAGGAAAGTGATTTATTGGAAATTTAATGTAGGCAAATGATCTACTCAGAAATTATGCTTTATTTCTAAGTGTATCTCATTAGGAAAAAAGAAATCATCCCATCTCCAAAATGCAATGAGATGTTGTTCCTAAGGACTGAACTCCTCTGCTAACACTAAGAAATGGGGAAAAGATTTTTTTTCAGAACTAGAAAGGAGACATTTTAAGCTAGAATAAACCAGGAAAATCCACTAAGCCACACTTAGCTTCAAAGTTTAGATCAGGCCTGGTGTATTTGGGTTCCATAGTAACTTGCAATTTACAGGAATAAAGGTTACTGCGACAGTCAAAACAGAGGGATTGTTTTGGGGATTGTGTAAACTTCACTATACTTGTGTGGAGTCATGCATATAAGCATGGGTTCTCTTGATTCTCTTGCTGTAACAAATGACCAGTGTTGAAATTCTTGCCCATATGTATGTTTATAGAAAGTAGATGGGTATTTGAGCTGAACTTAATTTGATTTAAGCAAAGATATATGTTATTGCCTGCAAAAGTGTTTTAGAAGAATCTTACCTGTTGCTTACAATTAATAGGCTCACAAATAACACAAAATAGGAAAAGAAAAACAAAAATAGCATGCCATTTTAAGTCTTTGATGAAGTAAAATAAGCAAAAAGGCATTTCAATTTCTTCAAAGCCCTGAGTTTCTTAAAGTATTCTATTCACAGTTTTATTGTACCTAAATTTTAGATTTGATGTGTTAAAATTCAAAAGTATATAATCCTGGCATGGAGATTTAGAGCTGAGACCAAATCACATTTCTTCTAATGAAGGAAGGATATAGAAAAAAGGGTCAATATCAGAGGAAGAAATAAAAAACCTCCGCTCTGTTCCAAATCATCCAAATAAGATACTTAATTAAAAATTTATTTGAAACACCCAATCTACTTTTGAAGCAAATGTAATAGAGCCAAATAATATTGGCACAAAGGCATAATGATTAAACAGATGTTGTGAACATTCTGTTAAATTTTGCAGATTTCAAATCTGATAATTTTTTCAGAGTTTCAAGATCAAAGAAGAAAGTATGATGTGATTTGCTAAGAGCATAGGACAAGCAACAAGATGAAGTAAGGGCACTGGAGATCAATAATAGGCTTTGATAAAGCTTACCATTAAGAGGAGATTGTTGGAAATTTGGGGTTGCACAAGTTATAAAACCAAAGAGTAACCTTACAAAGTTCATTGATATGAAGACATTTACTTCTTTGCCCTTTCTCTGCAAAACCTATCGGTGTCTTGGTATATAATAAAGGTCAGTAAGAATATATTGCATTATGGGGTAGTAAATATGAGCTGGTGGCAGTAATGATGAGCATTCCCAACAGCCCGGCTAGAATTTTGCATGGAGAGTTGTACGGTCCCCAAAGAAAAAGCTGTACACTCTTTACATAATTTCCACACTAAAATCCTGTTTAAATTTTTTAAGATGCAGAAATTTGTTCCCACATTAAGAATTTTTCATTATCAAGAATTTATCTTAAAGTTTACCTCTTTATTAATAGTTGGAAATCCCCTTTATAAAAAAGATAAGGAACCAATGAAGGATAAAATTTGTCTTACCATTTATACAAAACAGATGTAATCTGTGATTTTTTCTTAAATTGCATGGATAAACTGCATAGGTACTAAATGCTGTGAAGAGAAGTGTGAAATGTGAAGTCTCATAATATCTGAAATGTTTGGAGATGTCATCTGTTTTGTGGCCTATATTGAAGGTGATACATTATACACATATGTTACACAAATCTTGCTAATTCCTCTGTATGAACTTTTTTTTTCTTATGGCTAATTTTCATCATAATATTCTATCCCCTGAGCCAAAGTTTTTCTTGTCCATCAAGTTCTAGTTTACTTTTTTTGTTTTGTTGTTGTACTGGGGTTTGAATCCAGGGGCATTCTACTTACAAGCTACACCCCCAGCCCTATTTTTTTCTGTTTTATTGTTTCTGAAACAGGGTCTCACTAGGTTACTGAGAGTCTTGCTGAGTTGCTGAGACTGTCCTCGAACCTACAATCCTTCTGTCTCAGCCTCCCAAGTACTGGGATTACAGGCCTATGCCACCATACCCAGCAAGTTCTAGTTTATATCTCATCTTCTTTATCATGTCTATCAGAGCCACATCCACCTGTACCATACTTAACTCTTAATTTTCTAGTCATCCATAATAATTTTTTAATTCACTGAAGACAATGATCATATTCACTGCTTGCTGTGGATTAAACCATATTCCTCCAAATCCATAGGTTGAGTGGCTAACCACTGATTGTATTTATAGAAAGGGCCTTTAAATAGATAATTATGGTGGAGTGATGTCATAAGGTTGGGCCCTAATCAAATAGAACTTGCATCTTTATAAGAATGCAAAAGAAACACCTGGAGTGCTCTGTGCCAAAGAGGGGACTCGGGAGAAACCTAACCAAACCTCTCAACACTTTGATCTTGGACTCATAGCTTGCAGAACTAGGAGAAATAAATTTGAGTTTTTAAGGCATGCATTCTGTTATTGTGTTATGACACCCCTGGCAAAATAAATAATACACTGCTTGTTTATTTAATACTTGTCTTCTCTCTCCCTTTTTTGATACTGATCCTTTGGAAAGCAGGGAAAATTATCTACTTTTAATATTTTATTTATTTTTAATATACATTGTAATTATACATCATAATGAGGTTCAGAGTGATAGGAACATTCATGCCCACAGCACTTGGTGTGCTGCCCTCTAGAACCCACTCCCTCCCCTTCCCTGTACATGTTACTGAGATTGGTATTGATAATTTTGTATATGTACATAACATTATTTGAACTATTGCCTTCAAATATCCCTGTCCCTGTCCCCTAAACTCTCTCCATTGCTCCACTGGACTCTCTCCTTCTTCTTTATCTTCAGTCTCTTTTGTTACCCAATTTTTCTCTAGCGTCCACATATTTTTAAATCTCTTGTGATGTAAGGGATATTTTATTTGCTGCAATAATGTTAGATGATTACAAGTGTGCACACACGAATGAAAGAATAGATGAATGGATGAATAAATTTCAGATGCTTAAAGGGGAAAAGTGCTCTTTAGGATGATGTAAACTACCGCCTACACAGAGAATGAAAATTGCTTCATACTATTATAAAACATAAAGAGTACGCTATAATGCAAATAATTTTGACTTAGTCATAAATCCTGAGTTTTAATCCTGAGTGTTTCAATTAATAACTCTGCATATTAGTCTTCAGTTTCATCATTTTTTAAATTGGATAAATAACACTTAACTTTTAGTATTGTTAGAGGTAAAAAGACTATTAAGCATTAATTCTAATTTCTGATGGCACTTGCTTAGTAAATGCTATTTTGATAATATTAAGCTTCTCACTTAGAAAAATAATAAATTAGCAAAAACATAAACCTAAAAAAGGGGTAAATAGAGCCAGGCATGGTGGCGCATGCTTGTAATCCCAGTACTTGGGAGGCCGAGGCTGAGACGGGAGGGTCCTGGTTCGCAGCCAGCCTCAGCTACTTAGTGAGGCGCTCAGCAACTTAGCAAGACCTGGTTTCACCAAGGTTTGCTTAACCAATACTATGGCTTCTCAAAATTTCCCACCTGATTGTGTCCTAACAGTAAGCCAGCCTGAGCTACTCTACATTGATCAACATGTTTTCAATTAAGTCATGGCAACATGATTTCAATTTTATGATCATCTCATTTCTCACCTATAGTCATGCTATATGAATGTAGGACTTAGGGTCATTCAAAACATTCATCTATGATTTAGAGTTCATATTACAACGTGTTTAGGTTTTATGTTTATAAGGAAAGAGACTAATACATGTTATTATTCTTAAAGTAACTATATTCTCAGCAGTGTAATTATAGTTTATGTGATATTAAAGGCATACCTAGGGAAGCACACATTATTTCATGACTTGTGAGAAATGTTATAATTACATAATCACTAGGGATGGCATTCCTTCTGCTTAGGGAGCATATAACATCTCAGTAGTTTTCCATTAGAACATTAGTCATATGGAATTGGCATAAAGAATTAGGCGCCCTCTCTCTCAGTTCAAGGTTAACACAGAGGAATCACAGAATTCATACTCCCATTGAGACTGGTTTGTCCTTTCTAATAACTTTTCCTCATCTATATGAGTTATTTGATATCCTTGGGGCTCTTGCTTCTAAAACATAACAATTTAAATGCTCCTTACTATAACAATTTAGGAAGAACAAAAATGCATTCAGTGTTCTCTACATATTTAGGTATAAATTAATTATGTAAATTTGCTGAGGCGATAGAGGTATTATGATTTATAATAAATGTATATGGAAGATTTAGAAATTATATCAAGTGAAGTTTCTCAGAAATAACAAACAATAGTAAAACTTGATGAAGATGTGGTTTCTACCACATGAATTTCCTAGTAGAAGATACACATATGTTAGAGAGATTCACCAGAAAGCAAGTTAGGGAGGGGAAGGTCACTTCCTGGTTGGTTGGACTAACAGAGTTTAAGAAGAATGACTAAGTTTACCAGGATATATAAAATGCTCATTAGTTTTCCTTAGAAAATTTCTAACTAAAGTTTCTAAAGCAAAGGAGAATTAAATTCCTTAAAAGACATTTGCCTATATCAAGTACAGTTCTTTTAGTCACATGATTCTGTACATTATTTATATGCAAAAGATCCAAAAATTATCTAAAATAAACCTCAGTGTGTGGCAAATGGCTGAGCTTTATCCTTCTCTTAAAACTGAGATTGAAGTCACATCCACATCTACCATTGTAAGCTATTTAGTTATTTAAAACTTTTTAAATTAATTAATTTGAGAACAATAATAAACCCATTAATTATTCATATAAATAACATCTTTGTCATTAAAAATAAGTAGATTTTCTAAGAAAATAGAAGAGCAGCACTGTTTTACAGTTTTGTAAGTCATTTTAATGGAAGGCTTAATAGAAGAGAGCTAGGTTCTCATATTTGCTTTTGTATTCAATATATTGAAATAAATTGCTTTGGTTGAAATATATGAAGAAAATTCCACCTAACACAGATCTATAGTTGGGAAAGACTGGTATATTTTGATAGCCTTCTCAGATAACTGTGGATACACTCCATTGATAGTATACCAAATATCAATAAGTGGCAATTTCTAAAATAGTAGGTACATGGCAGAATCTGAAACCATATCAATGAACTTTTCATACTTTCTCACATTACAGTCCATTCTTCTATCTTGCATTGTGAGTGGATTTTTTACCCACACACACATTTGTGACATCCTACATTGGACATTTGCAAAATATTGGTTTCCTGAGTTATGCTCATTTTTCAAATGTTGACACATTTCATGATATAATATATACATAAAAAACATTTTACATAAAAAAACATTTTCAACATCACCACCAATCTTATCAGAAAAGTCTTTAAGTACCTGAAGCTGCTTAACTTATACCTATGGTTGTGACAGGTTCATTTCATTCCTTTTTGAAAAAATGTCTGTCCAGTACCCATATCTGAATAACCAGATTTATTATTCCAGTTGTACTTTCAAGAAAAAAAAATGATGTGGCTACTTCAGACTGCCATTTGAGCAAGGGCATAAGTGTTTTTTTCTTGAGACAATCAGGGGACTTTCGGTTGAAGTAGAAAATGCTCTATGCATATTTCCCATTTCATCACACGAAATACCAAATACTCAAAAGACTGAGGTTTAATAAAATTAATAACTTTTGCTGCTTCCACAGTCTTAAGTGAAATTCGCTTCTTATTTTTAAGCATAGAATATGTAGGGATGAATATGACAGTTTGGTGTCACAGCCTTCAACTGTCTCAGGCACCCCTACCTTGATTGCTTTGCAGCATCAGGGCAACTATCAGTACAATAAAAAAGGAGGCAGATAATGGGTTAGAATGTTATTTAAAATTTTTGTACTGTGAATTCCCTATAAATGTCTAAAAAAACCCCAGGAATCTATGGACCACAAGTTGAGTATTCTTGTACTAGCTCAAAACCCTTTCTTGATTCCTAGACCCATATGTTCCATGGTCTACTAGATATCCTATAGGCACTGTTATTTCAAGAATCTTAATTAATTATTGGTTGCATTTTCTCTTTTTCCCCAAGATGTTCTTTCATTTTTTGGAGTGGGGTCTTGGACACCATCATTATTCAAATCAGTCAAGTCAGAAACTTAAGAATTATTCTTGATTTTTCTTTCTCCAAAACTTGTTATGTCTAGTCAGTAAGTATGATCACTAGCATATGTTGATGTTTTGTCTCACACTATCAAGATTAAAAGCCTTCAAACACACAAAAATCCTGCCCTAAAACCAGTTTTCTTCCCCCCAGTTCTCTTCCTATTCATTCTTCATTAACTATTCATTCTTCACTACACTTAACACTTGAGAAAGTAAATCTAGGAGCCGGGCATGGTGGCGCACGCTTGTAATCCCAGTACTTTGGGAGGTGGAGACCGGAGGATCTGGGTTCGTGGCCAGCCTCAGCTCTCTCTCTCTCCCTGTCTCTCTCTTTCTCTCTCTCTCTCTATTTAGTGAGGCCCTCCGCAACTTTGTGAGACACAGTTTCAAAATAAAGTATAAAAAATATTGCCGGGGGTGTAGCGCAGAGGTAGAACGCCCCTGGGTTTAATCCCCGGTACCGCAAAAAAAAAAAAAAAAAAAAGAAAGTAAATCTAGGGGATGCCTTGGACACAATGTGAGTAATAGAGGCTCTGTGTCACAGCCACAGCCTCAATTCTTTCCTCTACCAGATGAGCAGCCTTGGCAAATTACTCAAGCCTGTGTAATACTGTTGACCTTTGTAAAATAATAGTGAAAGTATTTTATAAAGATAGAATGGGATAATTCAGTGTCAATACATAGCCTGATATCCAGCAAGTTATTAATGAATATTAACAATTATCATTTTTGTCAATTCTCTCCATAAATTTCTCTGCTTTATTGCAAACATTGTCTGGCATGTCTTCCTCACTCCTAGACTATCTTATTGAAGTTAGATATTTTAGCTTATACGGTATTCCTTCTGAATCATGGGAGGTTGGTTCTAGGACCCACTGTGGATACAAAAGCCCGTGGATGCTCAAGTCCCTTATATAAGATGGTATATAGAATTTGCATATAATCTTTGCACATCCTCCCTTATAGATTACTTATGATACCTAATACAATGTAAACACCATGTAAATGCTTGTTATACTATATTGTTCAGGCAATATAGTATATGACAAGAAAATGACAAGAAAAATGGTCCATGCATGTTGAGTACAGAAACAATCATCCTAGGCATCATCACACAGTGTATGTCAGCAAGAATGTGACATTGTTTTCAAATACTTTCCATCTGAAACGCTGTAGAAGGCCAACTGTATTAATGTCAAGGTATAGCACAGCATCTGAAATAGAGTTGATGTTTAATAGTTATTAGTTAATGAATACAAAATTTTATCTAAATTATGTACATAAATAGACTTACTTAGTTTTATTACTATTTTCAGTTATATGTCCCAATTCCTTAAGATTCCATTTAATTATTATATTAAAATATGCAGTAATATGTTAACAAATATAAGCTAAATTGTATAGTAGGGTTAACCTGCTAACACATTGTCTTCAGATTTGCAAAATCCTAAATTCTCATTCATTCATTCATTCATTTATTCATTCATTGTGTGTGTGTGTGTTGTGTGTGTGTGTGTGTTCTGGCAATTGAACCTAGAGGCATTTTATTTTTTATTTGGAAACAGGGTGTGACTAAGTTCCTGAGAGTCTCACTAAGTTGCTGAGGCTGGCGTTAAACTTGAGATCCTCCTGTCTCAGCTTCCCAAGTACTGGGATTACAGGTGTGTAAATTAAATTTTTTTTCTTGCGGTAATGGGGATTGAACCCAGGGGCATTCTACCTCTGAGCTACGCCCCCAGCCCTATTTTTTATTCTTTAGTTGGAAACAGGGCCTCACTAAGTAGCTGAGGCTGGCTGCAAACTGCATCCTCCAGTCTCAGCCTCCCAAGTACTGGGATTACAAGCATGTGCCACCAGGCCTGGCTCTAAATTCATTTTTAAAATGCATTTCTTCTAAAGACCCATAAGAGCAAAAATCTTAACCAGATCATGAATTGGCTTGAGGAAGGAACTGACGAGCTTATAAAACTCAATAAATCATATGCTGTTCTTAGCGAATGTCATTTATATGTACATTGCGGGGGGTGTTTTTATTGCTTTCTCTAGATTGTGGCTGTGATCCAGACAAGGTTAATAAGCCCTGTTATGGAAAATGGCAGAGAATATAGTGCCAGGAGTTGGAAGGGTCCATGTCAGACTGAAGAAGATATATTTTTCATCATGGAAGTTTTGGGGACATGTCAAATCACACAATGAAGGAACCTACCTACCAGGTCTACATTTATCAAAACACTGAAATACATTATATGAAGTTGACAACTCTGAACCCAAGAACATGACCCCTGAACCAGAGATAATAACCCATTAAGCCACAGGGCCAATTTTACTGCATCTTCTTCACTGTGTACGTTGTGTTTGTTGTCAACACTGCTGGGAACTCAGAGCAATCTGGTGATTATAGCCTTGGATTTGTTTCTTGTGCACACATGTATTCTCTTGGATTTGTGGGACAATCCAATTTAAAATACTTAGCAAATCTTTGAAAAATACATATATGACATGAAATATAATATGTACTTGCATATTATACAATATGTAATATATCACTATTAACTATAATATTTGATATAAATAAAGTTTATATAATATATGATGCATATTTAATATATAACAATGCTTATAAAAACATAGCTGTTCTAGAATAATTATTTTCATAGTTGATGTATATCATAATTCTATATGATATTTACAAGAAATATCATGTGATTAAAGTCATTCATCTCTGTCAATAATAAAAGACATTTATATTTCAATAACTACACTATTTTGAACAATATACATTCATTAGGAATATGGCAGTTTAAGATAGAATTTCTTTGGACTCGTTTTGATGGTGTTGTAGTTTATAACTAACTTTATGTTTATACATATCTAATGGACCTGGATGTATATTGCTTATATCCGTATGTGTCAAACTAGAGGTATGAGTAAAACAACAATTTAGAACTTGGCAATTGATTTTACATGAAGTGGATGTTAACAGGTATTCAGCTACAGGTTATCATAGGATTAGAAATCTGTCCTTAGGCTAAAGTTGATTAAGAAGCAAAAAGAGAAATAACGTGAATGTGTTTTAAGCATAAACATTCTGAAATCAGACACACTGATTAAAAATTCACAGGATTGCCTCTAAATTTGCTGCTGAAATAGTCATAATACTGAAATAATCATTATCAACTCTTCCATCTTTATTATCTTTTCTTGTCTGCTTCATAAAAATCAGAAAATTAAATGCAAAATATTTCCATTAATGCACTGTTAAAGCTGTACATTTAAAAACAAATCAGAGAGTATGAAAGTTAAGATCCTCACAGTAACATTAACTTGTCCAACATTGATTATATATAATTCCTGGATTGCTGGTTAGTGTTCTAAATGTACATTTTATTATAAGGCATAAGAAATGTAGGGGAATTAATGCTGTCATGAAAACCCCAACTTTTCACATTCTTGAGTTATGCAGGTTAATACTTGCAACCTTAACATTGTATTAGCATAGGATTCTGCAATTTAATAAAATAAACTGGTTGAGAAAATGAACTACACTCATTCAATAAAAATGATGCCTGTTTTCTTGAAGGGAACACTTATAACATCTGAATTTAAAGGCAGCAGGTGAAAACTTTAATGATGTAGACATTTTTATAAACACTGATAAAGTTACCCCATAAAATGATATTATTATATATGCCTACAAGATCTGTAAAACCTTATTTATGTTATGTAAAGGCATCAAAATTCTCATCCATTAAATAAAGTAGAAAAATTCACTTACTACATAGTATGCATACATACCAAATATTATTAATTCCATTACTATTTATTGCATTTGTAAAGGAACTGTAAAGGTACTAGGGAGAATGAGTGGTAAATATCATAAATATTTCATTGATCTTATGATGTCTATAATGAACTGGAATAAAAGGAGTAACAGAGAGTAAAACAGCAACATAAGTGATAAGTAATATACTTTAAGCTCCTAGGGGCCAGAGTTCTTGTATGTATTGTTCAGTGATGCATAAACGGTGAAGTGTCTAGTCTATAATAACTGCTTAAAAGACATCTGTGGAATGAATTCACTGGCACGGTATCTTCTATAACATAAAAGTTCACCAGCTCCAATTCGCTAATTGTGAGGTACCCTGAAAATAGTTCAGTAGCAGGGTGAATATGAGTGACCAGCACAAAGGCTACTCACTCCAGGAAAAAGAAAATCCAAAGTCAAATGTGGTCTGCAAAGAAAAGACATCAAAGGACATTATCGGAGGACATTTTACTCATTATTTACCACACTGAGCTAAACAACAAAGCCAGCTGCATGATTTCCAGGAAGGCATCCACATTCCCTAGGAAAGCATCGTGTGTGTGTGTGTGTGTGTGTGTGTGTGTGTGTGTGTGTGTTACCTTTGATGTGGGTGATGTTGGTCTTATGTTTGTCTCACTACTTCAGATGTCCATTTTGTTAGTCTCCTGAGAGGTATAGGGAAAGCATGGTAAGCCTTCCTTACATAGTTGTAGAAGAACGCAAGTTAATTTTTCTGGAGGATTGAGAAAGAAGCTATAGCAAGTACCACAGGTCTCCCATAAATGTGGGGCATGGGGAGATGTTAATGTAGTATAAATGTATTAGTTACACAGCGAATCAACAGAAATTTTTCTTGGGAACCTGTATCGCAGATATGTGTATGAATATGCTCACTCACATATTCAACAAACATTTATTATTTGACATATTATGGGCTCTCTAAGTAAGATACATATGTTCAAACCCTGTTCTACTGCCAGTGGTAAGCTGATGAGTAAGTCATGGCACCTGCCAAAGGACATTATAATAAATTTACAGGCACTAAATAGTAACAGTACAACGTGTGCGTGTGTGTGTGTGTGTGTGTGTGTGTGCGTGTGTGTGTGTATAAGCTTAGAAAACACAATGTTACCTTTCTAAAAAGCAAAGGTAGGAAGCATCCTGAAGCATATCTTGCATCATGGCTAAAGCAGCCAATCCTAAGTTACAGCAGGGGACATCTTTGTTCATAGATGTCATCTGTTAGAGAGTGAAAGATTGAGGAGAATGCATTTGCTCACAATGAAGTTACAAGGCGCATCAACTGGGTCCTCATGGAGCATGGAGTATGCAGCCTGCTACAATGGCTATTCCTCTCCGAGGAACTCTTCCTTAGCTCCCTTGCATGTATGGGAGTAGTTAGTGCTCTTACCTCAGATAAGACCTGGCTTTTGTCAAAGTATATATTCACTTTGGTGAGGCACATATGCCTACTTTTGTTCTAAATTGACAGCCAGCCCCTTCAATCATTTAATAGCATCTGAACAACATAAATCATGAAAGGCTTCAATAATATGATCATAAATTTCTCCTTAAAGTTCTAGTGATGAAAGACCTCCAAGGAGAGTCAGCATCCTCATAGGCTGAGCCTCCATTAGCTCATTTAGAGGAAAACTGCGGCCAGATTCATCTGGAACAATAACTTTATTCTTTTAAATGTGGTTTGTGGGGCATCAAAGAGAAATTTCCACCATATTTGAGGTCAAAAAGAGCATAATAATGTATCTAATAATTCCCTGGTTTATATATGCAGTGGACTAAATGTTTGTGCCCCTCCCCCCATTCAACACTGAAATCCTAACTGTTCAATGTGATGGTATTAGGTATTGAAGACTTGGGTCATGAGAGTGTAGCCTTCATAAATGGGATTAGTCCCCTTACAAAAGAGACCCCAGAGAGCTATTACTCTCTTCCCACCTGTGAGGAGACAATGAAAAGTCAACCGTGTGCAGTACAGAAGAGGTACCTCACCAGAGCCCGACCATGCTGGCACCCTGATCTTGGAATTCCAGCCTCCAGAATTGTAGGAAGTAAATTTCTGTTGTTGATAAGCAAGCCAGTCTGTCGTTCTTCATGATAGCAGCCTAAACAGACTAAGACAATGTTCATCTAGAAAGGGTATCTTGTATTGTCAAACATAATTGCTTCCTTCTTGTGGTTACTCAGCACCTTAACACAACTGCTCTGAGGTAGCAAATACATGTAATCGGAGTACCCAGAGGCAGACTATGGACTATTTGTCATGACAACTGCACATACACAGCCTGAAAACTGTTCTGTATACTGAAGTATTCTAGGGCTAGATTATGGGTGTAATAACTTTTTACTGGAAGACAAAAGAAAAAAAGGAAAATCATCAAAGTGACAGCTTATACAGATTATGAAAGCAAATTAACATTTTTTAATATCGAAGCCCTCTTAGAAGCAATTTTGTTCAAAGTGGTCTGAAGATTTGGTTTAACTATTAGGGTAAATGTTGCTTGTACTACAGCTTTGAACAAAAAGAGCCATGGAACACATCCAGCCAACATATTTTACCCAGTTTGATTGTTTCCCACTTCCCCATTTGACTGTAAGTTCTTAGAGGGGAGGAACCAGGTGGGAAGCATCCTCTCTGTTCTCTGTTCTCCTTTGCTGGAACAGAGAACAAAATAGCACCTAGTATGTGCTACAGAAATGACAACCCTTATTAATCATTCTTTTCATGACACTCAGTGGAATATCTAAAAGAAGCATCTATTACATTTCTCAAGACACTGTGATAGATAATTAAGTAGGAAGGCCATGGTACCAGTAAAGCAGGAACACTAAGAAAGGATTAAAAGAGAGAAAGGGGTGGGGGAGAAGGAGAAGTGAGGGGAAAGAGAAGAGAAGACAGAGAAAAGCAGAACATTTGGAAGAAACAATTTCAGCATAAATATATACTTTTATCATTTTGAGAAGTAAAAATTTTACAGTTCAAATATGGCACAGGAGTCAGGCATGGTGGCACACACCTGTAATCCTAGTACTTGGGAGACTTTGGAGGATGATTGCAGTTTTGAGGCCAGCCTCAGCAACTTAGGGAGACCCTATTTCAAAATAAATAATAAAAAGGGCTGGGGTTGTGGCTCACATAGAATTCCCCTAGTTTCAATTCCTAACACCACACACGCACAAAAACAATAATGGCATGGGGCACTACAGTCTGTTCTGGGATTATAGATTTAAAGGGGATAGTACCACCCTTGTCAAGATGAGCACTGATAACTAACATTTTAAAATAAAAACAAGTATTAATAATTAGTAATTTGCTTTCATTTCCTTGCAGGATAAAGACCACTATACCATGAATCACAATTACTGGATTTTATTTGAAGTGATTCAAAATAAAAAATTTTGAGAGACACACTCAATAAAGTGAAAAGGAAACCTATGGAATGGAAGAAAATATATACAAATCATATATCTGATAAGAGGTTAATATCCAGAATTTATAAAAAAAACTCCTACAACTTAACTACAAATGGAAAGAAAACACCCTAAATAATCCTTTTGAAAATAAGCTTTGAATAGGATTTGAATGTTTATCAAAAGAAGATATACAAAGGGCCAATGAGACAAATGAAAAGATGATCAACATCACCAATTATTAAGAAAATGCAAATCAGAACCACAATAAGATATCATATCACACCCATCAAGATGGCTACCACCAGAAAACAACAATAACAACAACAACAACAACATGGGTGAAGGTGTGGAGAAACTGGAACTCTTATGTGCTGTCGGTAGTAAAATGGTGTGATTACTATGGAGAACAGTACAATGGTTCCTCAAAATAATAAGTCACATTACTTTATAATGCAGCAATTCTACTTTTAGGTACATATTATGAAGATTTAAAAAGTTGAAGAGTTTTTTTTTTTTCACCCATGTTCATAGCAGAACTATTCACCACAACCAAAAGGTAGAAGCAATCCAGTGTCCATCCATGAATGGATAAGCAAACAACATGGAAGCAGAATAATGGGTTCCAGGGACTGAGGGAGAGGACAAGGGGGAGGTGTTGTTTAATTGGTATAGAGTTTCAGTTTTGCAAGATGAAAAATTTCTGGAGATTGGCTGCATGAAATGTGAATATACTGAACAATAGTAAATTATACACTAAAAATGGTTAAGGTGGTAAGTTTTATACTATGTGTATTTTACCAGCTTTTAAAAATTCAGACTTTAGGTTTGTTTTTGTTTTGTTTTGTTTGTTTGTTTTGACAAGAGTTTCCAACTTACTACTCATGCAGTGGATAGGCATACTACTAGGTGAATACTCCATGACTAAGTATGTTCAATAGGGCCAAAGAGATCAATTAACTATGCGTTTTAAAAATTTTAGTTCCTTTTATTAAATAAATTCTCCTAAGTATTAGGCGGCTGGACTATATTGCTTCATGGGTCCCCAAAGGAATTCTTTCACAAATAGCTGCACAAAATTATGTACTGTGGTTTTACTTTCTGTTTTAAGATAAGAGAAAGCTGTGCTTTTTTCTCTTTTAACCCTTGATCTATTCATACTTTAAGGTTAACCCAACATCTCATCCTCTATGAAGAAATTGTGTCTCTCCCACTCTGTTGACTACCCTTTCTTTTGGACCACTGTTTTGTCTTGCAAGTAACTTATTTATTGACAATTAGGTTTAAACTAGCTGTGAGCCCCTTACTGTTAAAGATGGTTCTTATTCATCTATGTGTTCCAAGAACTCAGCAGAGAGGCAGGCAAGAAATAGAAGTTCAGTATTTATTCATAGGATGATTTTGAAGTCATGTCTTGTAAAACTGCCTTACTGAAGAAATGCAAAATAAAGCCCTTTCAGCGATCAGAACTATGAAAAATAAAACCCCATCACACGTTTTTACCCAATAATATGAGCTATGAGTTCAATTTTCTTTTTTGACTTGAGTACCAAGAATCCAAATGTGAGAAGTTTGTCCTAAATAAAAGTTTACCCCTGGTGTTAGCAATCTAGGATGAGTAATCTGGTGTGATTCCATCACTACCCGTCCCGTCCTATCCTTGCATCTGTGCTATTGTAGCATCATCTTGTTACAAGTGGCCTCAAGTCTATTTTTGAAGGAAGTGAGATATGATTAAAATATGTAAATATGCAATATGAGGCTAAATATGAAGGTGCTACTTTAAAGCTGTTCTCTCCAGTTTCCCTTCTTTGTTCCATGAATAATGTTCCCTATATTTCAGCAGATTCCAAAGCAGCTGTGCTCACATTACTGCGATATCTGTTCTTATATGCTTTATCTTGTCTGGTTCGGTCCTGAGTAGGCGGTATAGTCTGCTCTCCATAATTTGTTTTCTAATGTATATCCACTTGTGTGTCATATCACTTACTATTTTTTTTAAAAAACTGTGGCTAAAATAAACTGTTTTTCAATGGAATAAGACAATCTAGTTAAGACCCTTTCTGTGTAAAATATGCACACTTTGATGAATATAATTAAGATAACAGGAAATATGATTTCATCCTTAACAATCTTGAACCTCAGAATTTATGAAACATGCATGTAGATTTAGATTCAGGATCAACTGTGATTCCTTGGAAAAATCCTTTCACTGCTTTGGACTACACTACCTCTAAAGTTCTTGCCAACTCTAAAGACCTTATGGCTCTTCACTTATGTCTAGAACGATAGTTGAGGTGCTAACCACTTGCCTGGCAGTAAGCATAAATGCTCATTTGCTTGCGCACTCGCATATGTTTATACATTGCTTTCTATAAAAAGAAGCAACCCGGATCATCATGGGAAAACAGTACTCCATTGAGATTAATATAAAATTAAAAATTCAAATTATAGAACTTGGAGTTATATATGTATTTGCTGTAAATCGCTAATTAAATATGTTGTTAACATTATTTTTACCTATGGCATAAAATCACATAACTAAAAATATAGGTTCCAAATAATCACATTATTTTTCATTCTGGTATCCAATACAGACCTTAATGTGGTCCAACTTATCTTTCATGTCTGTATATGAGGATTTCCTGTGCCTCACTATTTAAAGCCGATTTCCCCTTCAGATTAACTTCATGGTTAAAATATACTACAGGCTCATTCCTACTGCTATTGCTCCCTGAAATATGTATACAACCCTTTTGTGATAAATCACATTTCATGTGTCTTTCAAGACCTACCCCAATGATCCAACTGGCAAAGCTATCTGGTAGTCAGTTTAAAATGATCTATTCGTTGTTGATATTTTTTAAATGATCTGTCGATATGTTTATAGTACCACAGAGTCCATACCTAACTCCTAATTCCGCATCTGATAATACACCTAATGGACTAGGCTGGCTAGCTCATCCATAAGCAAGCCTTTTCCTCCTTGGCACATGTTCAGACTGCATTTCCCAGCCTTTCTGCTTCTGGGTGGCCCACATAACTAGTTTTAACAGTGGCTGTGGCTAAACATGATGTTCAGCACTTTGAGATCTGTCCCTGCAACCTTTGCAAATATTTTATGCACTTTCCCCCTTTATACTTTTGTATGTGTGTGTGTGTGGTACTGGGGATCAAACCCAAAGGCATTTGCCTTGGAGCTACAACCCCAGCCCTTTTTATTTTTTGTTTTTGAAACAGGGTCTTGCTAGGTTTCTCAGAGTCTCACTAAGTTGCTGAAGCAGGCCTTGAACCAGCAAACCTCCTCTTTCAGCTTCCCAAGCACAGGGATCGTAGGCATGCACCACCACATCTGGCTTTCTTTATACTTTTCTACTGGCCATATGCAGAGGATTCAGTAAGATTCTAGGGAATGGCAGAGGCTCTGGGTGCCTCAATGACATATGGAAGGGAGCTCTCTCTCTGACATATCACTTCTATACAAGCAACTACAATTATTTAATAACAATTATTCAACATGAGCATATTTCTCAGAGAAAATGCATATTGTCTATCTCATATTATTATTGCTTAACTATATGCATTCTATTACTCATAAAGTATTCTAAGGATTTAATCATTGCATGTATTTCATGCCATACAAGGATCATCTAATTATGTTTCTACACATTTTTTTTTTTTTTGCGGAACCGGGGATTGAACGCTCTACGCCCCCGGCCCTATTTTTTATACTTTATTTTGAAACCGGGTCTCACGAAGTTGCGGAGGGCCTCACTAAGGATAGAGAGAGACAGAGACAGAGACAGAGACAGAGAGCTGAGGCTGGCCGCGAACCCGGATCCTCTGGTCTCCGCCTCCCAAAGTACTGGGATTACAAGCGTGCGCCACCACGCCCGGCCGTACACATTTTTTTAAAAGTGAAACAGAAAAATACAAATGTATTTTTGTATTTTCTAGAGAGAATGTCCAGATTTTCTTTTTCTGGTTGTTGCTACCTCTAAGTGTTTAATAAGTTATATATATATACACACACACATACATACATACAGAAATTGGAAAAGAAAATCCCTAAAAGTCCATAAACAGATTCTCTAGTCACTGAAATAACATGCAGTTGGTGTATGAATGAGTTCATGAATCATTTATCTGTGGTGATAAAAATAGAAATTATTTACCTTGGAAGTCTATCTTTGTTATAGCACCCTGTAAAAACATTCTATATTTGAATCTCTATTTTGAGGGAGCAAACTAACATTAATTGAATGCTTTTCCTGTGCCAAGTGCCTTTCATACATCATTGTACTTATCCCTCACAACAACTTTGTGAGGCAGTTATTTTTATCCCCATTTCAGAGGTGAAATACCTTAATGAAGAACTCAATTCATAAATTGCAAAGCTATGAAGAGAATCCACATCTTCCTTATCTTTCATAGTGATTCTAACACGTAATTCTCTCTAAAACTTTTCATGCCTGTCCTTTTTCATGTCACCTTGTATTTGAAATACCTACTTCTCTATTCTAAATATCAACACCTGAGTCAAACAGTTATCATTGCTTAATGAGCTTCTACATCATGGTAAACATAATAAAATTTTAAAAATCATGTACAAGATGACCTTTTACCCATGAGGTCACATTGACAGATGGCAACTTCCATTATTGTGTGTGATCATTTCTAAACCATACTCCTTCTATCCTCCCTTTAAATCCTAGCCTTCAAGCCAGGCGTGGTGGCGCACACTTGTAATACTAGTACTTGGGAGGCTGAGACCGGAGGATCCAGGTTCACGGTCAGTCTCAGCTATTTAGTGAGGCCCTCTGCAACTTAGTGAGACCCTGTTTCAAAATAAAGAATAAAAAAAAATAGGGCTGGGGGTGTAGCTTGGAGGTAGAATGCCTCTGGCTTCAATCCCCAGTACCGCAAAAAAAAAAAAAATAAATAAATCCTAGCCTTCAGTCTCTCTCATCAGATTATATTGCTCATTACCTTCATTTTTGCAGTCATTTAATGACCTTGCAACTAACTCGTCCTTATTTCCCAACTATCTTAGCTCCTGCCTAAACTTCCACTCTCTTCAACAGATTGCCGATTTAATCATTTACAGTTTCGATATATACAAACAGGATCCTTCCTAAAACCTGGACTCTTAATTCCAAGACCTTCTGTTTTCTAAAAAGCTTGCTTCCAATTTCTTTCAGCTAATCAACTCCCTAAACCTATTAATTACCAGTAACACTCATGCTTCCATAACCTCTGTTTCGTGCATCCAGGTCTCTGACCAACATCTCCTATCTTTGTGGCTTGTTTGTTCTAGTGTGTCAACTCCCATCACTACATTCAATCAATTGAGCCTACACACTTCTCAATGTCCTTCAATCAATCCAAAACTGCAACTCTGCTTGTATCTAAGCCCCTGTCTTTTCAACAACTGCACTTATTCAAGTGTAGTTACAGGCAGAAAAACACAATTCTGAATGATCTCACTTTAAATTCAACTTGACCAACGGTTATATGACTTTCTATCACTGAAATAATTATATGTGTACATTTGTGTATATGTACATTTGCTCCCTCAATGAACCCCAAGTGCCTAAAACAGTCCTGAACAGATGCAGTAAGTGTTCAATGCATATTGTCTGTATAAAATAGTGAAGTATAAGCTTGGTCAAATGTATATACTACTCGCCTGCACACACACACATGCACAACTCTAAAAAGAACTGGAAATTTGTCACCAATAATTTTAAGTACAATGGCCTATATCAAAGGATAATTAATCATTATAGATGTAGAATAATACACTCTCACAATTGTGAAGAACCTTAAAGGTTATACAACCCAATCATGCATGTAATTTTGATATTTCTCTACACGGGTTTTTGTGTTATTTTTCCATTCTGTGCTTGAATACTGCAGTAATGGGGGAACTTTTACATGGTTTGCAATAAGAAAATTGAAATCCAAGGTTATTTAATGTTGCCTAAGATTGCATAGCAATTAAAGAAAGTAGCAGGGTTAGAATCAGAAACCAGGTCTCTTGCCAGCTAGACAAGTAACCTTTACCACACCTACTATGTGTAGATAACTGTAAGAGCATTTAAATATGTTTATTAGATAAACCATGACTATTTTATCCACTGATAATTTAACAATATTCATACAACTTAAGCCAATTTAAAAACATTATCAAGAATCTGTATATGTAGATAAACCTCAAAAATGTGAAAAAAATAATTTTCCTTTATAAAGCAATAACGTTGATAAAGATCATATCACCAAGAGATAATAGGCCTACCAAAAGTGAGAATTAACAAAAAAGAAAGAGACAGCTTGAATGCCCAAACTTAATGGCTCACCACTCCTTTTTTAGGGAAAAAAATACTCAGCACCCCCTGGGCATTTCTATTACCACCTTATTTTTATTCAGTGTCCCCCAATTGTACCGGTTGATACCACTCCCTGTATATTTGCAGCCCCCCCTTTTAGGGCAGTATCCCTGACTCTGAGAATCTATAAAGCATGCCACAAGTAACTACAAAACACCATTATCTTATACTCTTAAGAAAATATTCATCTTCACATTAGAAAGTCGATCTTCAATATGTATAATTACAATGCACCAGTTAAAAAAAAAGGAAAGAAAGCTGAAGACATAAGTGAAAGCAAGAGTGAACAAAATTTAGATAAAACAAAGCCCTTGCAAGGGATGACTACATATCTTACAAAAGGCTCTGTACTTTCTACTACCTGGTAAGTAGAAAGAGGCACTAAACCTAAACAAAACCCAAACACTATGTCTCAATTGTGAATGTTTTTCATATTTTAATTATACTTTAGACTTCTTCATGTATCACACTATGACACAATGAATAAAGAAGTAATAAAATGTTGAGAGACAATGAAATACTCATAATTAAGATGCCTAAAGAGAACACGGCAATCATGAATAACAAACTCTATTCAGCAATATCATTAAACTCTTCAAATATCTAAGATCTTTCTATCAGGACTCTCCTGTGTAAAGATGTTATATTTAATAGATAAAAGGACAATTTTTGTTACTGTGAAAGTCTGAAATGTAAAACAGCTTGACATTTTTGATTCACCGTGTCGACATATCATGTTCAAATAGACTTTATTCTGCGCAGCTCAGTACAAATTTTTAAAACTTCAAAAGAACACAGTGTCTTAGAAACATTTCTCAGAAGGAGCAAGTTCTTGATATTAACTGTCAGAAAAAAAACAAAAAGTTTGTTTGTAAAACAATAAGCATACTTATTAAAACTTTGGTAAACTAATAATCATTGATGACTTTTACTTCAGACTTTTTATACCTGTGCACTTGTTTTGTTTTGTCATTATATGCACACTTCACATATATATGAATATTTATACATTCATATTTTATGCATACTTCAAGTATATATGAATATTTATACACATATACCTATTGGTTGCTTGGGTCTAGCAAATTGCAGTTACAGAGATACCACATTACAATGGGAAGGAAATTTACTAGTAATCTACTTCAACCTCCTAATTTTACTGATAGAAAAGGAAAAGTGAAAGGCATTTCAAAACCTACTCATCATGCGAACCCAGGTCTCCTGACTTTGAAGGCAATGTTCTTTCTAATGTCCCACATCTCTCTACTGTATGCACTGAGCTGATAGAACCTCATTAAACAGAGTCTTTACTAGGCCCTGATGTTTTCTTATATACGTTAGGTTTGATGATCTTTGCTTGAAGAGGAGATTAAACAATGACATCAATTTCAATTGCGAAAATTACTACCTACATGGGAATTCTTCCACAATACTCTGCATATTTTAAAATATCTATTTGCAAAGGCCAAATAAAAGAAACTGCATTTCGTTTGCCAGGTGGAGAAGAATAACATGCAGTTGCTCTTGTTTTAAAACTAAACAATATACCATTTTAATGGTATGGGTCACACCCTATAGTGTGGTAAGTATGTATATGAGTGGGGGGCATCTATGATTTTTCTTTGTTTTCCTTGACATATAAGCTCCACAAAGAAAAAAGGAAATGCAAACAAAACAAAATGATAAATTTGTTGCATAGTCAATCTTCTCTTTTCAAATGGGAAAATAGAGTTTGAGGATGTAAACAACCTTGAGGGACAGAAAACAATTTCTTACACCAGACATTTTTTTAAATTTTGAGTATTTTCGTATTCATGAGAGTTACCTCATAAAAATCATTCTAGAAACACTGATCTGTGTTCCTTTAATTCCAACGCACCTCTACCTACTTGGACATTTTAACAGGCATTCTTTTACCTGATACTTATTCTCTTCTGGTGTATCTGTAAATTTCAGGGCAAATTTTTCCCCATATGAAATTTATGACTGATTTTTCTAAGTTTGTGAAGAATGACATTGGTATTTTGATAGGGATTGCATTGACTCTGTGGATCACTTTTGGTAGAATGACCATTTTGATAATATTTATTCTGCCTATCCAAGAGCAAGGGAGAGTTTTCCATCTTCTAAGATCTTCTTCAATTTCTTTCTTTAGTGTTTTATAATTTTCATTGTAGTTTTGAGTTTTTGCAGTAGGTCAAGTATTCACTTCTTAACCATATTAGTTGTGATTTTGCTTCTTTGTGCTTGGCTATATTTAAGTATATGGACCACAGAGGAAAAATCCATGTTTAAAATGAATCTGGTAATTAATCCTTGCTTCTAGTGTAGCAACTTTAGGGAAGTTTAACTTTTACCATGGTAGTCTCCATACTATTGCTGCCAGGGAAGGGAGGAAAGATGTAAATTAAAAAATAAAATAAAAATGTTAAAGCCATAGACAAACCTTGCCCTGCTATTAGCGCCATTTTGTTTCCTAACTGGATTATTTCTTGAAACCAAATTCTCCTCACCCAGCCTTTGCCCCCTCAATGGGAGCAACAGTGTGACCTCACAGGGACTCAGCACAGGAGTCATTGTCACACCTGGTGCCTGTCACACCCATCATGGAGAATGAATTTCTCTCTGGGGGAGAGAACTAGGAAGGGGAAAAAGCTAGTTTTTCTTTATTTATTGCAGCACAGATTCAACTTGTATGCTTAAATTGCTTTCAGACTAGAAAGATTCATGATATTTTACCCTGGTGGGGTCCAGGGGGTGATGCAAAGAAACTGTTCTTACTGTTGAACCCACGACCCTACTAGAATTTTAAGATGTGGTAAGATGTTGTTTTAGTCAACATTCTCACAGCTATAATCCAAAACGACTGACCACACAATTTAGAAGAAGGAAGATTTATTTGCTCACATTTTTTTTGGAGATTTTAGAGTTCAGTCCATGTCAGGCTGGGTTACATCTGTGGAGTTCAGGGCATGGAGGCAGGAAGCAGAGAGAGGGAGAGAGCAAGGGCTCTGCTCTCACATCATGGTGGCCAGAAGCAAGACAGTAAATAAGCAAGGGGATTCAAAGGCAAAAGCACACAAGGCCACACCCTCAGGAGCCCACCTTCTCCGATTCCACCCCACCTGCGTAGGCTACCACCCAGAAAGTCCATCACGATGAGATCCACTGATGAGATTAGAATCCTCATGACTTAAATATATCAACTCTGAACATTAAAACGTGAGCTTTTCAGGGGATATTCTTATCTAATCATAATAGATGTACATTCCCTTTACACTACTGGAGAGCAAGTGACCACAGTGGAATCTTTGCACAAGTTTACATATCTATGGTGTCTGAACTCTCAGGAAAAACTCTAGAAAATAGAAAGTGTGGCTTTGCTGAGTGTCACACAGTGGTTTCTCTGTAGGATCTCGGAAGGTAATTTTATTCCTGAACTTGACTGGAAAGGGTGTCCTTCAAGTTAGGAAAAATAGCTATCTATTAAGGACATGTAAGTTGTTGCAGAAATACAGGGTACTTATCCCAAACAAATAAGAATCATCAGAAGAACAGTGACTAATTCTACAGCTGTCATATTAAAATGACTAAAAATCCATCATTTTGTTGAAGAGACATTAGTGTCCCTATAACCACCACCAAGTTGTCTTTAGTTCTAGACTTTATAATGTGTAGTAGGAACAATCACTTTTCACATTGGCATCCATTCTAATATTTCAAAATTTCTATTTTGATAGTTGAATATTCTATTCTTTAGGCTAAAATTCTATGACTATTTTATCCTTCTTAATGTCCATGTGGCATGGATTTAAGACCTTTTTTAATTCTTTTAAACACATCCAGGTTTTCTTATGTTCCTCTTATAAAGTTGTCTACTATAAGAGAAAGTCAAAATAAAACTGGCTTAAAATCATAAATAAATGTACCATTTTAAGAATGAAGTGTCTTTCAACCCTTATATGGTAGCGACATGATTTTGATTATAATTAATTCACATTAAAATCTAAGTGATTTTATATTTACATAAGCTTTTAAAATATATTTTTGAAACTTACTAATATGTTGTTAAGATCTAAAGTAACAATGTTTTGGGAAATATTTTGGAAGACAGCCCCCAGAGATTATTTCCAAATACATGCAATGTTGTAGAATTTTGGCAACAATAATTTATTTTGATTAATGTTAATAGCTAATTCTTTTGAAACTAGAACCAAAGTATTAATATGGATGGAATTGTTGAGTTAAAATATGTTTTGATGGATATAATAGTTGTGACATAAACAATTAAATTTTATCGTCAAACTTTATGCAGTCAGTGGCTTGTGGTCTGGGAAAAAATCATATTAAAATTCTTTCTACCAGCCAGGCGTAGTAGCACACACCTATAATCCCCATACTTGGGAGGCTGAGACAGGAAGATCACAGGTTTGCAGCCAGCCTCGGCAAATTAGTGAGGCTGTGAGCAACTTAGCAAGAACTTGTTTCAAAATAAAATATAAAAATAGGACAGGAGTGTAGCTCAGAGGTAGAATGCCCCTGGGTTCAATCCTCAGCTCCACACACACACACAAAAAAAAATCTACATCCGGGCGTGGTGGCGCATGCTTGTAATCCCAACTTTGGGAGGCGGAGACCGGAGGATCCGGGTTTGCGGCCAGCCTCAGTGCTCTCTCTCTCTCTCTCTCTCTCTCTCTCTCCTTAGTGAGGCCCTCCGCAACTTCGTGAGACCCGGTTTCAAAATAAAGTATAAAAAATAGGGCCGGGGGGAGCCGGGCGTGGTGGCGCACGCTTGTAATCCCAGTACTTTGGGAGGCGGAGACCAGAGGATCCGGGTTCGTGGTCAGCCTCAGCTCGCGCGTGCGTTCTCTCTCCTTCCCTCCCTCCCTCCCTGTCTCTCTCTCTCTCTCTCT